>JAJONR010000614.1:0-135318 GCA_029582245.1 Solanum etuberosum | reverse complement strand
CCACGTCAAGTAGAGTCTTGTTCATGAGTGTGAAGCGCGCCACACTTATGAATGAGAGGCTACAAGATGATTAGGAAACTCCAATTCTTTCATTACTCTACGTCATGCGATAGAGTTCAACTCTATAAGGTCTCTCTCCTAATCCTTATCTGATGCTCTACAATATATGGCTACTCGAAGAGCTTATGCTATAAGAAATGTGAGGGATAATGCGGAACAAGAAGCTCCTCCCCAAGCTCCTCAAGTTCTGGTCAACTCTTTGGCTGAGAAAGTGACTAATGCGGAGTTTATGGCTGCTTTTCAAGTGTTGGCTCAAGCCGTGACTACCCAAGCCAATAGGGAGGTTGCAGTTCCCGTGAACCCAAATTTAGGTACGATGACATCTAGAGTGAGGGACTTCACTAGGATTAATCCTCCAGAGTTTCATGGTTCTAAGGTTGAGGAAGATCCTCAAGAGTTAATTGATGAGGTTTATAAGGTGTAGATGATCATAGGAGTGATGCCGGTGGAAAAGGCGGAGTTGGCCATTTATCAACTTAAAGGTGTTGCTCAAATTTTGTTCAACCAATAGAAGGAAGGGAGACCAGAAGATGCGGGTCCTCTTGATTGGGAAAAGTTTAAAGTTGCCTTCCTTGATAGGTTCATTCCCCTTGAGATGAGGAAGGCAAAGGTGGTCGAGTTCATCAAACTTCGTCAAGGGAGTATGAGTGTAAAGAAATATGCTTTGAAGTTCACACAACTGTCTAGATATGCTCCCACAATGGTTGCCGATCTGAGGCCAAAGATGATTAAGTTTGTTTCGGGTGTGTCAGAAATATGTGGTACCACCATGCTTGTTAGCGACATGGAAATTTCTCATCTCATGGTTGATTCTCAACAGATCGAAGAGGAGAAACTTAAGGAAAAGTATAGGGAGGCAAAGAGGGCTAAAACTGGTGATGGTAATTTCCTCATGCATGGTCCGATGGACAGGGTCGTTCTAGATTTCGACAAAGGTTTTTCGGTCAAGTTTCCTCCAATGCTCCTACTAGGTTCAACAAAGATAGGGTATTTAACCCTAAGCCTCAAGGAGGGAATGGTAGTAGGTCTTTATTTCCTACTTGTGCTAAGTGTGGAAGAAAGCAAGAGGGTAAATGTCTAGCGGGTTCCAATGCTTCCTTTGGTTGTGGTAAGATAGACCACAAGATAAGGAATTATCCTTCAGTTTATAAGAATGAAGAAGATAATCTCCGAAAGGCTCAACCAAATCCTTCATCCGGTCCAAGTGGTTCGGGTTCCAATGCTCCCAAACAAAACATATTTTATACACTTCAAACTCGTGGTGAACAAGAGAATTCTGCCGATGTGGTTCCCAGTATGTTGAAAGTCTTTCAACTTGATGTTTATGCTTTACTTGATCCCGGTGCTACCTTATCTTTTGTGAAACCATATGTGGCTATGAGGTTTGATATTCTTCCGGATGTGTTGTTAGATCCTTTTTATGTCTCTACTCCTGTTGGTTATTATATTGTGGCTAAGAGGGTCTATAGAAAATGTCTTGATTCCTTGTGCCATAGAGTTACTCTTGTTGACTTGGTAGAACTTGATATGCTAGAGTTTGATGTTATCCTTTGTCACGACCCAGGGGTACCCCCTAGATGTAACATGGTGTATAGAACCCCAAAGGATTTCATAACATAAGAAATAGAATAATAAGAGTAAAACAATAGTCCAAGTCCAAACATTTTATAAAAGTAAAGCGGAAGTCTAATACACTTGTCTCATCATAGCCATCTAATACAATAGAATGAAATTGAGCCTAGTCCATACATCATGTCCAAAAGAGAAATACATGAAAAGGAACTACAATAATGAAAGTTTGCCCTCGAAGTATTAGGACTCACCAAAGCTCAAAAATATCTCAAGTCAACCTCTTGCCACGAAACTGATGACCCTGACTGTCGGACCTTACATTTGGGGAAATGTAGGAAAGAGTATGCGTTATTAGAAAATAATGTACCAAGTATGATAGCTATGCATATAAAAATTAAAACATGCAAAAAGGGTCATTTCATTTCATGATATGCAATTGACCAAACTAAAACATGATATAAAAGAGTTAGAAAACATAAGTCATAAAATCATGGTCAATGCAAGCTATCTTCATCTTTAAAACCTTTGAACTCATATGCGATACTTCTTGAAGTAACCTTAGTTCATTATTAATGTGGGGAATTAGCCTTAACCGAAATAGAGACCATGTGAGCTATAACATGATCCCCCAGTGTCTCCCACACCGAAAAGGGTTGTCCTACTTGCCAAGGTAGAACCATGAACTTCTAGCATAAGTGGATCCACTAGCTAATCCACCTATGGGGAAACATAGTTAAGGAAAATTTATAGGCCACCTCTCCCGCATGACTAAAAATCCCAAAGGGTCCAATGAATCTAGGGGCAAGTTTTCCCTTTCTTTTCTAACCTTATCACACCCTTCATGGGTGACAGTTGGAGCCAAATATGGTCGCCCTCCATGAACACTAGGGCTCGAAGTCTCTGATCCGTATAACTCTTCTATTGACTCTTGGCTGTCAACAATCTACCCTAGATCATACAAACCTTGTCCATAGCATCTCTAAGAAGTCTCTATCTAATGAATCCATCTCAGCTGAATCAAACCATCCAATTGGAGATCTATACCGTCAGCCATACAACCCCTAAAAATGGGCCATCTGAATAGTAGAATGATAATTGTTGTAATAGGCAAACTCTGCTAAGGGAAAATATTGATCCCATCTAGCACAAAAATCAATCACACAAGCTCAGAGAATGTCCTTCAACAACTAAACCATCCGCCCGGACTGACCATCTATCTTAGGATGAAAAGTGGTACCCAAATCTTTCTGACTACCCAAACTATGTTGCAAAGCCTTCCTAAAATGGGAAGTGAACAAGGAACCTCGATCAGAGAGAATAGAAACCGGGACTCCATGTAGTCACACAATCTGACTAATATAAAGATCGGCTAACTTCTCCGCCGTATAGTTCACCTGAACTGGAATGAAATGGCCGGACATAGTCAACCTATAAACATCTGCCCAAATGGAGTCATAACCACCCACAGTAGTAGGTAGTCCCACAAGAAAGTCCATAGTAATCCGCTCCCATTTCCAAGTAGGACCTGAAAACAAAATCTGTAATATCTTTCTTCATACCACACCCCCAATAGTGCTGGCTCAGATCATGATACATCTCTACTGAACCCGAATGGATGGAATATCAGGAGAACTGGGCCTCCTCAAGAGTCAGTCTAATCAAGTCACCCACCTTGGATAAACAAATCCTACCCCAATCCTCAAGACACCATTAGAATCAAGGACAACCTCCTTGGCTTCCTCTCTCATCACCTTGTCTCGAATGAGACATAGCTTCTTGTCATCAAGCTGGTGCTCAAGAATCTTCTTAACTATGGAAGAACAAGCCTCAATGAAAGCAATCAACCCACCCGTCGCTTAAAAAATCGGAAATCAGATGAGACTGTTGCCTAACCTCTGAACATCTCTAGCCAATGGTCTCTCCTCCACACTAATATCGACCGGACTTCCTATGCTAGAAGTCTTCCTACTCAAAGCATCAGCCACCACATTAGCCTTCCCTGGATGATACAAGATAGTGATATCATAGTCCTTCAGTAGCTCAAGGCATCTTCGTTGTCTGAAGTTCAAATCTCTCCGAATGAAGATATATTGAAGACTTTGATGATCCGTGAAAACCTCACAATGAACTCCATACAGATAATGTCTTCATAGATTAAGGACAAACACTATCCCTGCCAACTCTAAATCATGGGTAAGATAGTTCCTCTCATGAGTCTTCAACTATCTAGAAGAACAGACAATCACCTTACCCTTATGCATCAGAACACCACCTAACCCAACTCTAGAAGCATCGCAATAAAAATTGAAGTCCACACCCTAATCGGATAAACTAAAAACAGGAGTCGAAGTCAACAAGGTCTTGAGCTCTTGAAATATCTCCTCACACTCATCTGACCAATGAAAACTCACACTCTACCGAGTCAATCTACTCAAAGGAGATGCAATGGTAGAGAAGCTCTGAACAAATCGTCGGTAATAGCCCACAAGTCCCACAAAACTCCAAATCTCAGTAATCGATGTAGGTTTAGTCCAACCCCTCACTGCCTCAATCTTGGCTTGATCCACCCGAATACCCTCCTTGGACACCACATGTCCTAAAAATGCAACAAAATCAAGCCAAAAGTTTCATTTTGTGAAATTGACATAAATGTTCTCTTCCCTGAATCTCTGGAGTACAATCCTCCAGTGTCGATCGTGATCCTTCTCAGACTTGGAGTACACCAATATGTCGTCAATGAACACTGTCACAAAGGAATCCAAATATGCTTGGAACACCCTATTTATCAACTCTATGAATGTTGTAGGGGCGTTAATCAAATCGAACGACATCTTAAGAAACTCATAGTGTACCATAACGAGTCCTGAACTCTATCTTAGGAATATCAAATGCCCTAATCTTCAACTGATGATAATCGGACCTTAAATCAGTCTTTGAAAACATAGATGCACCTTGAAGCTGATCAAACAAATAGTCAATACGAGGAAGATGGTACATGTTCTTCACTATCACTTTGTTCAACTGTCGATAATAAGAACACGTCCTCATGGATCCATCATTCTTCCTAAAAAAAACACATGAACATCCCAAGGAGAAACACTAACGAGAATAAACCCCTCACTCATAAATACTGGAACTGATCCTTTAATTCCTTCATCTCAGGTGGAGTGATACGATAAGGAGCAATAGAGATGGTCTTAGTGCCCAGCTCACAGTCAATAGCAAAATCAATATCCCTATCCGGAGGAAAAATCGGAATATCAGTAGGAAACAAATCTGTAAACTCTCAAACCATGGGCACAGAATCTATAGGAGATGGCTCAACACTTGTATATCGAATGAAAGATAAATAGTACAAACACCTTTATTCAACCAATCTCTAAGCTCGAATGAAGGAGATAAATTTGCCAGGGTAAGAACCACTTGCACCCGTCCACTCAACTCTTGGGATGCTCGACATCGCTAAGGTCACAGTCTTAGCATAATAGTCAAGAATAACATGATACAGAGAAATCTAATACACACAAAAGATAATAGCAAAGTCTACCATTCTCTAAATGATCAAATCTTCCCAAGTATCATACGCTGCCAAACAAACAAGACAAGATCAATACACTCGATCCACAGCTAAGGATTCACCCACTTGTATAGAAACATGAATAGGCACATGGATGCAATCAGACATCATATCAAACCCAACAACAAAATAGGTAGACACATATGAGAAAGTAAATCCTGGATCAAATAATATAGAATAGGTCAATGGCAAACTAAGATGATACATGTGACCACAACATTAAAAGTCTCACCCTCAAGCCTTTTTGGAAAAAGCATCGCACTCTCGGCTGCCTGTAGCTTGAGTAGAACATGTACCTCAATCCTGCTGAGCTGGAACACCCCTACTAGAAGTCCTGCCATATCTACCGGACTGCACTCTTCCTTGTCTCCTGGCTGAAGGTGGTTAATCCCTAAGTGGGGCAGCTGAATAAGAACGCTGAGGTCCTGAAAGATTCTGTAGAGGATATTGTCGTATGATATGACCTTGATCCACACAAGTGAAGCAAGATCTCGGCATAGATAATTACTATTGTGAACCAGAGGAACTAGCATAACTACCTTGGCTAGAACCTCTGCCTCCAGATGAGGCAGTAGAAAACTGGCCAGAAGAACGAGCCCTCTTAGGCTCCCTAAACTTATCTAAAGGAATCAATCGGCCTCCTTGGCGGTGCTCACGATGGACTGGAAGGAAGGCCCCTCTTTAGCTACCCTGAACATATAGGATCTGAAGCAGAAAGTCAACCCCCTCACAAACCGGTGAACTCTCTCTACCTGATCTAGAACAATAGTCATAGCATGCCTAGAAAACTAACAGATGAGGCAGTAGAAAACTGGCCAGAAGAACGAGCCCTCTTGGGCTCCCCAAACCTAATTAAAGGAATCAATCGGCCTCCTTGGCGGTGCTCACGATGGATTGGAAGGAAGCCTTCTCTTTAGCTTCCCTATACATATAGGATCTGACACAGAAAGTCAACCCCCTCACAAACCGGTGAACTCTCTCTACCTGATCTAGAACAATAGTCATAGCATGCCTAGAAAACTAACAGGTATGGACCTTATACTTGGTCATAGAAAAACTGCCCTGAACCAAGCTCCTAAATCCGAGACGACTCTCCTATTTATGATTATGTTTTGATTAATTGTGAATATTTATTATTTTTATGATGTTTTATAGTCTTATTTCTGCCTATGAGCTTGTATTTGCCTAAGAAGACACTGATACTCTAGGGTTCTTAAGCATATAAATTGATTCTTATACCGTGCTTACATGCCAAGTAAATTGAGCCTATGTACCGGGTAGACCAAGCCTACGGGATGGGTAGACTGTGTGTATGGGCCGGGTAGGTTGTACCTACGGGGCAAAATATATGTATTGAATCACAGAGAATCAGATTTGCATTCATTTATGGCTCATGTATATTCAAATAGTTAAGATCAACTTATCATTAGGATCTAGATAAGGGGGATAATATGAGTATTTAGTGATTGTTTGTGCTCGATAGGACCTATAAGAATTGTGTATTATTTGTACTTGTTGGGTTATAGGGGCCATCTCAGGTTATTTCTTGCTATGTGCTTATATTTTCTTGTTATAGGGAGATAAGGTAGTGTACTTCTTTTCACCCTTGCCGTTTTCTTGTTCTGTACTTATACTTTAGTTTTAGCTTTCAATTAACCTTACATCCTCAGTGCATTATTTTGTAGTGACACCCCTGCCTGGGGGCGTTGCGTCCATGCCTGTAGGTTGTCACCGACGACCAGATAAACCTGCCGAGTAGCACAACCTCCTACCGAGTATATTAGTTGACTCCTTTCTTGAAAGGGTTGCTAGAGTCCTAGAAGTTTGCTTTTTTTCCTTTTAATGATTTTATGTAGGTCGGGGCCCTTTTTTGTCTATGTTTTATAGTCGTAGAGGCTTGCAAACTAGTGTGTTGGGTTGTATAGCCACGTTGTTTTCTATGTTGGCCTTGCTTTCTAGTTGGCTAATGTTTGATAGCTGCTTGAAATATTGTTTAGATACATATATGTTTTCAAATTTTATATGGAGATCATGTTGGCTTTGATGGCCCACAAAGAGTTTATGCTTTCCTAGATACCATGGTGTCCTAGACGGCCAAAACAAACTTCTATACTAGGTGGTTATTACTTTATATGTATGGTTGGGAGTAGTTGTTTTCACTATAGAGCTAATGATAGGGGCCTTGCCGACCAAGGGCTTATCTTTTAGTGGATATATACTTGTTTGTTTTCATGACTGTGTGTAACTGCCGTGCACCATTAGCAAGTGGTTCAGTAGGGTTGGCTAAGGCTTATGTTTTGGTATCAGGTGCCAGTTGCACCCCTCGAGTTTGGGGTGTGATAATTTATTTCAGTTTTAGCCTTAAAATTTCTTGATTTCTAAACCTTTAGGATAAGGTATTTTGGGAAATTGAGGTACGAATTGAACTCTATTTTTGCCTATTTTCTAGGTGTGTGATCCTTATTACAGGGGGAAGGTAATGATGGTTTTTGTTTTTTAATTCTGTAACATAATTCAAGGGTTTATCTTTGACTTGATTTCAAGTCTGAAATTCCTATTATTAATATGTATATTTGTTAGTCCCATATTGAATTGCTGATTTTGTTCTTGATAGCTTGGTAGTGATCCGAGGCTCTCTGGAAAGAAGAAGCACCCTAGTAAAGGTTCAATTGCGATTTTCGCTTTGAGGTAGGCTACATCTTACTTTTCATAGACTTAAGAACTTTTTGATTAAATGTACTGTTGAATAGTATTGCATAATTAAGTTGGAATTTAGGCTTAGCTTAGGATTTTGATCCTTAGTGAATTTATGGAAATTATTGGGTTGCTTAGAATAGTTTTTAGCCAAAATACACTTAGTTTAGGTTGATCCTTGTGTTGTTTGAGTAGTATCCTTAGAAATTGCTCTTTTATGGCATGAAAGTTAGGTTGTTGTATGTTTGGATTGATTTGGATTTGTTTGGTTGATTTCTTGATAGTTTGAGTTATGATCTTATTGTTATTGAATTGTTGGGCCCGAGGCCCTGAGCTTTGAAGCAACAGTTCCAGGTATGTAATCTTATGGTGTGACAAGTACTCTACCAGGTTGCATGGGATATGAGTTGATTTTTAGTGATGAATGGATCACATCGATATAAAAGCATTTTCATGACATATTGATGACATAATTCTATATGATTTTTGAAATAAAGATATTTTGGAGATATTTTGAGTACACTACTCTTTTTGGATACTGTTTTAGCCAAAAAAAAGCCTTACTTTATGTTGATTCTTTTGTTGTTTCAGAAGTATCCTTTGAAATTGCTCTTAGGTGGAGTGAACCATATGTTGTTGTGAGTTTAGATTGATTTGGATTGTTTTGGTTGATTTTGTAATACCCTAAGTTATTATCTTATTGTAATTGCACTGTTAGGGCTGAGGCCGTGAGTTTGGAAGCAGGAGTTCAAGGTTTGTATTCTTGTGGTATGATCAGTACTCTAATCAGTTTCATGCGATATGAGTTGATTTGTGGTGATGATTGGATTGCATCAGTGTGAAAGCATGTTCATGGCATGTAGATGGCATAATTGTATTTGATTTTGGAAATAAAGAGATTTTTGGAGATTATTTGAGCATACTACAGTTCCGTTGATATGTAGTTATACATAAATCTCTTTCTTTTCAGAATATCTCTAGAATATCTCCGAAATGTGTAGGGGTTGAGCTCGGAAGATGCAAAATTCAAGGTTAAGTATGATGAAAAGGTCCAATTTTTGATCAACCAAATGGGGTGTTCTCGACTGAGCTATCTAAGGCCGGCCAGGAATGAAGGTTGAAACAAAGATAGTGATAATTTTTGGAGAAACTATGAGGGGGGATTGGCATGATCGAGGTACTAATTGGAGGGAGTAAAGTGACAAAGATATGTGCCACCTCACTACTGTCAAAAGAGAAAGTAACAACAAGTGGATCTGGATAGTTTTTTGATCGATGATATGCTAGCAAGAATTCTTAACAAGGTAGAGGGGTCCGAAAAGGTGTTGAAAGAAATGAAGACCGATTTCTCTACTTTGATACAAACTGTCACTTCTCACTAGGTGTCAATAAAGTAACTTAAGGCTCAAATAAGTCAAATATCATCTCATCTAAATCCAAGATCAAGAGGAGGTTTGCAAAGTGATACGATTTTAAACCCGAAGAATGATTCTCATGTGTT
The DNA here is from genome assembly GCA_029582245.1 of Solanum etuberosum. NCBI lineage: Eukaryota > Viridiplantae > Streptophyta > Magnoliopsida > Solanales > Solanaceae > Solanum > Solanum etuberosum. The sequence goes on along the minus strand of JAJONR010000614.1, from coordinate 125,914 downwards.
GGATATTGTGAATCAAAGTTGTAAAGTATTGAACAATGAATCTTAGAAGGTAGATGTTAATAGTAAAAAGGTGGTTGTCGATCATGGACCATGCAAGCATGTTGATGAACCGTTGGTTGATTATTTTTATGAAGAGAACCCTGGAAGTGGTTCTAATGCATATTTGGGGGTGATTATCTGGCTGGCCCACCTATGCAAGTTCCGGTAAAAGTTACTCCTCCTTTTCCTCAACTCTTGAAAAACAAGGAGAATGATGCAAACTTTTAAAATAAAATAGTGCGTTCAAGAACATATGGGTGAACATTCCCATAGTGGATGCCTTACTTGAAATGTCCAGTTATGCAAAGTTTATGAAGGAGTTTGTTAGGAAGAAGAGGCAAATGTAGTTTGAACATATTGAGATTTATCACAATTGTAGTGTTATTATGTCAAGTAATGTGATCATTAAGAGAGATAGCCCGAGGGCTTTCACTATTCCGTGCACCATTTGGGTGTACCAATTTCAAAAGGCCTTGTGTGATCTTGGGGCAAGCATAAAATTGATGCCCTTGGCGATTTTCAAAAATCTTGGGTTAGATTTTCCAAAGCGGAGAACCATGAGATTATTGATGGTGGACCGGTTCATTAAAAGGCCAGTAGGGATATGATATGACATCCTATTGAAGGTGGAAAATTTATATTTCCTTCTTGTTTTTTGGTTCTTGATTGTGAGATCGATGGAGAGATTCCCATTATTCTTGGTAGGCCATTCTTGGCTGCTGAGAAAGCAATCATTTATGTGCAAAGCGGAAAATTTAAGTTTCACGTGAACAATGATGAAATTACTTTCAATAAATGCATGACCATGAAACATCCCAATGATATGCATGTGATCTCTTATGTGTATGTGATTGATGAAGTGGTGGCTAGTTTTCAAAGTGGCTTGTAGCTGTGAATAATTAGTGGTTGTAATATTCAATTATGATCTTGAGGAAATTTGTGATTTTTATGAAGCGGTTGCGGCTCTTGTGGTCTCGAGTGCAGTCACATCAAATCCTAGATGTTAGATATTTATTTGAAGAATTAGGAAAATCCTCCGGCTAAATGACTTGTCGAAAGGGCAAGTAGATGCCTTAGTAAGGGGTTTTGAAAAGGTTTATAAAAGCTTTCGGCTTGTCAATCATAGATATTTTAGAGATTACTCCGGGTATTTACACTCATAATAGTAAACTAGCAGATGATTACAAGCCGACCATTGAGCATCGAAGGAGGCTAAACTCTCTAATGTAAGAAGTGGTGAAAAAGGAGATCATCATGTGGCTAGATGCAGGTGTGATCTTTCAATTTAGGGATAGAAAGTGGGTAAGTCCTGTACAAAACGTTTCCACGAAAGGTGGTATGACCATGGTGTTGAATCCTAAGAATGATCTTTTTTGCGAGTAGAGAATGGTATTTGTTCTTAGATGGAGAAACATAACTCGTTGATCGAGAAAGATCATTTCCCAATGCCTTTTATTGACCAAATGTTGGATCATCTTGATAGTAGAGAATGGTATTTGTTCTTATATGGTTATTCAAGATATAACCAGATTTTCATAGCCCCGGAGGATCAAGAAAAAACAACCTTTACTTGTCCATATAGGACATTTCCTTTCAAGCGAATGCCATTCGGGTTGTGTAATGCTTTGGTGACTTTTCAAAGTTGCATATTATCAATATATCTTGATATTGTAGAAGAATCAACTGAGGTATTCATGGATGATTTTTCCATTATGGGTGATTCATTTAAAGAATGCTTGGGCTATTTAAGTAAAGTCTTTCAGTGCTTCATCGAGACTTATCGTGTTTATAATTGGGAGAAATTCCATTTAATGGTAAAAAAAATGGGATTGTACTCGGGCATAAAATTTTTGGAAAAATGATTGAAGTTGATCAAGAAAATATTAATGTGATCGTTAAGTTGCCTCCTCTAATTTCAGTGAAAGGTGAGCAGAGCTTCGTGCGAAATGCTGGATTCTTTAGGTGGTTCATAAAAGATTTTTCTATGGTGTTTTTTCCTTTGTGTAAGTTGCTTGAAAAAGAGAGTGTCTTTGATATCGATGCAAATTGTGTGAAGGCATTTTTGTGTTTGAAAGAGAAGTTTTTCTCGACCCCAATCATTATTTCTCCATATTAGAGTATTCCCTTTTATATGATGTGTGATACTAGTGGTGTAGCTTTCCTTGGGAAACACAAAAATAAACTCTTTCATCCGTTCAATTATGCTAACAAGACTCTAAATTGTACCTAAAAGAGCTATAATTTCATGGACCAAGAGTTGTTGGTTGTGGTGTATGGCTTCAAGAAGTTGACAGTCTATTTGTTGAGTACAAAGATGATTGTGCATAACAATCATGCCTGTCACGACCCAGGGGTACACCCTAGATGTAACATGGCGTACAAGACCCCGAGAGGCCTCATACAAGCCACTTAGCATATCATAACATAAAGTAAATAGAAATGATGCAGAAATTTAAAATATTTTCCATACAATCAAAGTCTTTATAAAGACGAGCGGAAGTCTATAACACTTGTCTCAAACCATCTAAAACATGAACATATTTGGGATGCAGCCCATACAAAAGTCTAAACATAAAAAAAAAACATAAAGGAAATGGTGACTATATCCTCGAATTCTATGAGGACTCACCATCTTTAACTCCTTGCTCTACTAGAAACCTAGCCACGGGGATGAAACTCAATATCACCGGACCCTACATTTGATAAGAATATAGGCAAGAGTATGCGGTAGTACAAAATGTACTAAATATGATAGCTAACATAACACCAGAAGATCATAATAACAAAGTCATAGGCATAATGTCCAACATAGACATAATATAAGCATTAGTCAATATAAGGCATAATCTATGAACATAGGAAATACATCATGTTCATAAGCATAGTAATCCCTTAGATCTTCATAACATAAGAGAACTACTTCATAAATAAGCTCAAAGCATACTTGTGCAATGCATGGATAAGTCCCAATAATCTCACCCATACTAAGTACCACTTTTAGGCCATCATAATCAAACTTACCATCTTTTGATCACATCCTTAGCTCAATTCTCAAAGAATAGGGAACCTTCACCTTTAGTCAAACATATCAAGGAAGGCAACTATAGCAACAATCCAAGCTAAGCATACCACATATAAGAGAAACACTTCATAAGTAGCTTCAAGTCATACTTATGCATTGCATGAAAAAGACCCCATAATCTCACCCATACTAAGTACCACTTTAGGACATCATACATAAATGATTACAATTTATCATTTCTAGGATACCAAGGAATAGAACCATATTAGGCTACATCAAGCTACCATGGAAAACATACTATCATGCAAGTCCAAGCTATTCAAGAAAGGGTACTATTGCTTCATCCTAGCTACCAATGAAATGGTTTGGCCAAACCGAGTCATGGTAACATGCAATGATTCTACGATACAAGTTCAAGCTAACCTTAGGAAGGGTATGATTCCTCAATCCAAGGCTACCAGGAGATCTTATATCAAGTTACCATGAAATGGTCCTGTCTTACCAAGTCAAGCTATTCATGAAGGGATACTATATCACTATTTCAAGCTACCTTAGTTAACATACTACTTTGATTCATTTTAGGTGAACAAACCTTTCAACCTAGAATCATACTATGTGAGAAGACCTTACACACTCATACTATCATGCATTCATACATTTATTAGGTAGATCATGTGGGTAAAGACCATCCACAACAATTCAATCTATTAGTCTACCAATTTGATGCAAGCTAACTCATCATATTAGACTTCCTCTAAAAGACCTAGGAATAAACATACATAACTACAAGCCTTACTCTCAAAGCATTACTTCTTACAATCACCACATATGCCTAGATCACAAGACATTCTATCACATGCTTCATTCTTAAGCAATTCTAGTCATATGTCATCATAAAGGCTAAATATCAAGCATTACTAATGATGATCCATCACATACACTTTATTCTAATTCAATTCATGTCTACATGCTTTTACTCTCAAGCAATTACTACACATGTCATCAACCCTAGAAGATTAACTCTAAATCCTCAATTTCCCCCTTTTAAGGCATTAACCCACATTACTTCAATTTCATCAATTAGAATTGGGTTAGACATGGAAAACATGTAATTTCATCATAGTAACATGATTCACTACTAATTCAATCATAAACAATCAATATACACTCAATTGGATCAACATACAACATAACCCACAACTTTGAAGAAACCCTAACTTGAATTGGGGAAATTCTTCATCAAATTAGGGAATTCTAGGGGGCTCCATGGATGAATAAGCAATCATACCTTGATTACAAAGCCTACCAATCTTGAAACAATGGATACTTGACCTAGCTTGAACCCTCATCTTTTTCTTCATCTTCTTCACTTTCTAGAGAAAGAATATTTGAGAGGGAATTGGGTTCTTTTTGGTGAGTTGAAATAATGACTAGGATCAACGAATTTAGGGGTCTAAAGTCTTTATATAGGTGGTCTAGACTAGGGTAAAATAGCAATTAGCCCCACTTAAAATCGGAAAACCCCAAAGTGCCCCTAAACTAACTTTTTAAAACTGTCCCTAGGCCACCACCCACGGAACCACGTCCACGGGCCGTGGATGGACCCACGTGGCTTGCTAGTGAACCATGGTTGGTTGACTGGGGGCCTGTTTCTGGGACCCTGACCTATGACGCCTCACCCACAGTGTGTGGGTCCAGTCGTGGGTTACTATTTTTGGGCAGCTTCCTTGGGGCCTTCTCGTGGGCCCTTGGGAAGCCCTTGAGGGGTGGCCCCTTGACGTTCTAATATGCTAACCCTCTATTTAAGTACGGGGTCTCACAATCTTTCCCCCTTGGGACCATTCGTCCTCGAATGACTTTCTAGGCACTTCTTAAGGTTACGATTCTAGACTAGGAACCCATCATGCATGCAAATCATCTAAATGCACATAAACAAAGAAGGAACTTCATCTCCTAGCTAAACATACTCAATGCAATACAAGGAAGTAGGAATTACATCTAACAACTCAAAATGCATGAAATTCTCATAACTAGTCATGTTCAAGGAGGAACTACCATCTTCGAGCTAAAACATGCTCAACACAATCTCATGGAGCCTTTATGCAATATATACTCAAAGCATACATCCAAGGAGGAACTCTCAACTCTGAGCTAAGACATGTTCATCTACTCATATCATGAAGTCTATAGGCAATTAATACTCAATGCACTACAATCATGTGGAAACCAATTCACATAAGTCATTTCTACCAAGACTTAAGCTTTTTCATGAACATGCATATAAAGAAATCATGGAAACTCATAAAATACACAATGACCTTGATATATAAGCACACCATCTCCCCCTTGGGAAGAAGGCTCAACGGATTTCTAGGCACTATCTCTTTCAATTCTACTAAGGTCGGATCAATACATTGCTTAACTTTCACTTTTAACACATAAGACGATCCAGAACCAATTTAAACAATAGCTACTACCCTTGATAGAGTCTACTAGCAAAACACATCTAGGTATTATCTAAACACCCTACTCAAAATGACCATACTTAAGATTAATCTTAAAAGATAACTAACTCTTTGAAGTTGTTCAACACTTGAACTTTTCTCCCTCACCTTACTAGGTGGTACATGCAACACTCAAAGTCAATCTTCAAGACAAGACATAACCCAAACTTAGGACATAGACTTTCCCCCCTTCCACTCACCAATAGGCTCATTCAGGAACTAATAATTTGACTATACGGGTTCTATAATCACATAGGAGCGTAATAGGAGTGCAAACAAAACATCACATAATGATAACATCAAAATCTAGTAAATCAAAAACATCAATTAAGAAGCTATCAACATACCGGGATCCACATCGGGAGCAAACTCATGGTCACCTCTAGCTTGAAGTGCATAAAACTGGTTTTGGTTGGCGGCATCTTCTCTTCCTTTAGCCTTTGTCTTAGGACAACTCCTCATTTTATGATCACTTTCACCACAACTAAAACAACCCTCTTTTCCGGCTAAATATCTACCATCATGTCTCTTTCAACACCTAGTACAAGTAGGCCATAGGGACTCATTACTAATTCCAGGTGGCTTAGGGTTAGACACCCTCTCTTACTTTAGAAGAACCTTGTTCGGAAAACCTTTGTCGATTCCTAGAGAGACCATGTCCATCGGATCCATCATGAAAGGACTTGTCATTATCCATTCTAGACCTCTTTTTCTCCCTAGATTTCTCTTCATTGAGTTTTGATTCCTCAATTTGTTGGGCTTACAGTATAAGACAAGAGATATCCATATAACCAATGAGCATTGCCGTACGACATTCTTTTTCTACTAAGTAGAAAACTCCCATCATAAACTTATTCATCTTAGCCCTCGAATCCACCACTATAGTTGGAGCATACTTGGATAGTTGGGAAAACTTCAAGGCATACTCCTTAACACGCATGCTACCTTGCCTAAGGTTAATGAACTCTTGCATCTTAGCCTCCCTCAACTCTAGGGGAAATAACCTATCAAGAAATGCCAACTTAAACACTTCCCACTCTACGGGACCCGCCCCTACCGGCCTACCATCTTTCCATTGATCATACTACACTTGAGTAACACCTTTCAATTGGTAAGCGGCTAACTCTGCTTTCTCTACCGAAGTCACCCCCATAATAACAAGTACCTTATAAACCTCATCTATAAACTCCTTAGGATCCTATTCCACTTAGGAGCCATAAAACTCCGGAGGGTTCATCCTCATAAAATCCCTCACTCTTAAAGAGGACATACCCACTATTGGGTTCACCAGAGCTACCACCTCCCTATTCACTTGTGCTGTCATGGCTTGGGCCAACATTCAGAGTGACGATCTAAACTCCACATTTGTAACATTCTCATCCATAAAGTTGATCGGAGCTTGTGGAGCTTGTGGGGGAACCTCTTGATCCACTACGTCTTCCTCAATCCATCTAGCATTTGGCCTTGTATTAGCCATATCCTTTAGACCATCGAGTAAGGATTAGGAGAAAGACCTTATAGAGATAAACTCTATGGCACGACTTAGAGACGTAAAGAAGTGAAGTTTCCTAATCATCTAATAGCTTCCCATTCATAAATGTGGCTCACTTCACACTTGTGAACAAGACTCTACTAGACGTAGTTTTGAGACATCCTAGAAATCATTCTAAACCTTGTGCTCTGATACCAAGTTTGTCACGACCCAGGGGTACACCCTAGATGTAACATGGCGTACAAGACCCCGAGAGGCCTCATACAAGCCACTTAGCATACCATAACATAAAGTAAATAGAAATGATGTGGAAAGTCTTTATAAAAATGAGGAGAAGTCTATAATACTTGTCTCAAACAATCTAAAACATGGACATCTTTGGGACGCAACCCATACAAAAGTCTAAACATAAAAATAAAAACATAAAACAAATAGTGTCTATATCCTTGAATGCTATGAGGACTCACAAATCTTCAACTCCTTGCTCTACTAGAAACCTAGCCACAGGGATGAAACTCAATATCGTCGGGCCCTACATTTGATAAGAATGTAGGCAAGAGTATGCGGTAGTACAAAATATACTAAATATGATAGCTAACATAACACCATAAGAGCATAATAACAAAGTCATAGGCATAATCTCCAACATACACATAATATAAGCATTACTCAACATAAGGCATAATCCATGAACATAGAAAATACATCATGTTCATAATCATAGTAAATCCTTAGATCTTCATAACATAAGAGAAGTACTTCATAAGTAACCTTAGAGCATACTTGTGCAATGAATGGATAAGACCCCATATCTCACCCATACTAAGTACCACTTTTAGGCCATCATAATCATACTTACCATCTTTTGATAACATCCTTAGCTTAATTCTCATAGACAAGAGAACCTTCACCTTTAGTCAAACATATCAAGAAGGCAACTATAGAAACAATCCAAGATAAACATATCACATATAAGAGAAACACTTCATAAGTAGCTTCAAGTCATACTTGTGCAATGCATGAATAAGACCCCACAATCTCACCCATACTAAGTACCACTTTAGGCCATCATACATAAATGATTATAATTTATCATTTCTAGGCTACCAAGGAATAGCACCATATAAGGCTAGATCAAGCTACCATGGAAAACATACTATCATGCAAGTCCAAGATATTCAAGGAAGGGTACTATTACTCTATCTTAGCTACCAATAAAATGGTTTGGCCTAACCGAGTCATGCTACCATGCAATCATTCTATGATACAAGTTCAAGTTAACCTTAGGAAGGGTATGATTCCTCAATCCAAGGCTACCATGAGATCTTATACTCAAGCTACCATGAAATGGTCCTGTCTTACCAAGTTAAGCTATTCATGAAGGGATACTATATCATTACTTCAAGCTACCTTAATTAACATACTACTTTGATTCATTTTAGGTGAGCAAACCTTTCAACCTAGAATCATACTATGTGAGAAGACCTTTCACACTCATACTATCATCCATTCATAGTTTTATTAGGTAGATCATGTGGGTAAAGGCCTCCCACAAAAATTCTATCTATTATTCTACCAATTTCATGCAAGCTAACTCATCATATTAGACTTCCTCTAAAAGACCTAAGAATCAACATACATAACTACAAGCCTTACTCTTAAAGATTTACCTCTTACAATCACCACATATGCCTAGATCACAAGATATTCTAATCACATGCTTCATTCTTAAGCAATTCTAGTCATATATCATCATAACGGGTAAATATCAAGCATTACTAATCATGATCCATCACATATACTTTATTCTAATTCAATTCATTTCCACAGGCTTTTAATCTCAAGCAATTACTACACATGTCATCAACCCTAGAAGATTAACTCTAAATCCTCAATTTCCCCTTTTTAAGGCATAAACCCACATTATTTCAATTTCATAAATTAAAATAGGGTTAGTCATGGAAAAAATGTAATTTAATCATAATAACACGATTCACTACTAATTCAATCATAAAAATCAATATCCACTCAATTGGATCAACATACAACATAACCCACAACTTTGAAAAAACCTTAACTTGAATTGGGGAAATTCTTCATCAAATTGGGGAATTCTAGGGGGCTCCATGGATGTAAGAATCCATGGATGAATAAGCTATCATATCTTGATTAAAAAGCCTACCAAGCTTGAAACAATGGAGACTTGACCTAGCTTGAACCCTCTTCTTCTTCTTCAGTTTCCAAAGAGAGAATATTTGAGAGGGAATTGGATTCTTTTTGGTGAGTTGAAATAATGACTAGGATCAATGAATTTAGGGGTCTAAATTCTTTATGTAGGTGGTCTAGACTAGGATAAAATGACACCACTTAACCCCACTTAAAATTGGAAAACCCCAAAGCGCCCCTAAACAAACTTCTTAAAACTGTTCCCAGGCCACCACCCATGGAACCACATTCACGGGCCTTGGATGGACCCACGTGGTGTGCTAGTGAACCATGGTTGGTTGACTGGGACCTATTTTTGGGACCCTGACCCACGACCCCTCACCCATGGGGCGTGGATACCCCTACGGGGCGTGGGTCCAGTCGTGGGTCACTGTTTTTGGGAAGCTTCCTTGGGGCCTTTTCATGGGCCCTTGGTAAGGCCTTGAGGGGTGGCACCTTGAAATTCTAATATGATGACCCTCTATTTAAGTATGGGGTGTTACAATGCCACTCTTAGGTACTTGATGGAAAAATAGGAAGCAAAGCCAAGACTAATTCGATGGGTGTTTCTTTTCTAAGAATTCTATTTCGATGTTAAAGATAGAAATGGTTGTGAAAATCATGTAGTTGATCATTTATCTCGTCTTCAACCGAGTGTACTTTTGCCGATGAAAGGGAGTTAGAAGAAGCCTTTCTTGATGAGTTGGTTATGATGCTCTCTCATGGTTTAACACCATGGTATGCGAACTATGGTAATTATGTAGTTTGTTGAATTGTGTTCGACGGGCTGAATGATTATCAAACGAAGAAGTTTCTCTTTGAGGTGAAGAAGTATTTTTGGGCGAACCCTATCTTTTTAGGGAATGTGCTTACTAGATAATCGGCGTTGTATCCAGAAGTTGAAGTCAAATCAAGCGATACTTGTTGCTTGACATGCATCACCGGTTGGTGGGTACAATGGTGGTATTTGTACGACATTCATGGTTCTATAATATGGATATAATTGGCAAACCCTATACAAAGATGGAAATGCTTTCTCTAAATTGTGTGTTCAATGCCAAATGTAAGGGGGGTATCTCTCGGAAGAATGAACTTAATCCTCTCACTAATTCTTGAAGGTTACCTCTTTGATGTGTGAGAGATAGAATTCATGAGACCCTTTGTAAGTTTTATGGTAACAAGTATATTTTTGTGGTCGTTTAATATGTATCGATGTGGGTAGAAGCAGTGACTTTACCGATCAATCAGGGGCAAAGTGTGATACATTTCCTCAAGAGGTATATCTTTACGATATTTGGCACCCCTTGGTCTATCATAAGTGATGGTTGCTCTCATTTCTGGAATTCCAATTTGAACCACTCTTGTCTAAATATGGGGTGAAGCACAAGGTTGCTACGCCTTACCATCCTCAAACAAGTGGGCAAGTCAAGGTATCTATCGTGAGATCAAAAGCATCTCGGAAAAAAATAGTTAATGCTAATAGAAATGATTGGTGGAGGAGACTTTATGATGCCCTTAGGGATTAATGTACACCAGTCAATATTCCTATTGGCATGTCTCCATATCAACTGGGTTTGGAAAGTCTTGTCACTTGACAATTGAGTTGGAACACAAAGCTTTGTGGGCATTGAAAGTTGTGAATCTGAATTGGGAGATTGCTTCAAGGAATCTTGTCAATAAAATCAATGAGTTGAAAGAATTATGACTAAGGTTGTGTGACAACTCATCCCTATAGAGAGAGAAGGCAAAACAATGGAATGATGCTAAAATCCTACACTAGGAGTTTTGGGTAGGTAATTGTGTGTTGCTTTTTAATTCTAGGTTGAGAATTTTCCCGAGAAAGTTGAAATCAAAGTGGTCTTGTCTGTTTAAGGTCATTACAGTATTTGGTAATGGAGCCATTGAAGTCAACAATTCTGACAACTCTAAGTTTAAGGTTAATTGCCAACACTTGAAATTGTACTTTGAGAAGGATCGCGATGTGAAAGTAATTGAGGGCATGTACTTTAGAGCATGTATACATCATTCCACGAAGTTAAATATAATGCTTCTAGGGAGGAAACTGTAGTTTTTAGTTGTTTTTAAATAATATATGTTTATTGTGTAGTTGGTAGTGAAGTCCCTGAACTTTATGAGTTTTGGTGAGCTAAAGAGTTCCTTGGTGACTTGCCAAATGCATTAAGCTCGCCCGCCCTTGCTCAACCTTTTTTCTTAAAAATTTGCCAATCAGTTCCATTAATTTCAATAGGGAAGTGCTCACTCGGCAATTCACGGAATAGACTTGGTGATCCCATCTAAGATCGCCCATCATGAATCAAAAATTCGAAGGAGCTCATGTCATTTTTGGAAGAAAAAATTCCCATTCGGCGAGTCTTCATTCTGCTTCGACAAGATCAATCGTGCACACTAAGTTGAAATTCAAGGTTAATGATATATGAAGGAAGGGTTGGAGAGCTTTATATCCTTTCGTGAGTCATCAAACTTGTTAGTGACGTTAGTTGAAGCTCACAAAATTGGTCGTCAATCGTAAGGCTGAGAGCCTTTTGGTCGTTTAAATGCCAACCTTTAGAATTTCCTAATCCTTTCTTCTTCCATATAAATACTTCTTAGTAGTTTTTTTTGAGTTGTTATCATTCCATTGATGTTTGGGATCGCCTGTTTGTGTGGAATCCTTTGTAGAAAATTCCTGCCCTTTTGTAATCATATTTTTGGTCAATAGAGGTCTGTTTCTCATGGTTAATTTTGGGTTGTTATGCATAGTTGAGGATAATGATTTTGGACGTGCTGATGTAATTTTTGTGACCGTATACTTGATTGATTCAAAATACTAAAGGAGTTGAAATTGTGCCCTTCTATTGTTAATAGTTTAATATTTTTCTTATAGGATGAATGTCAGTGTTCGGTTAGTTAAATCAGTTATTGCATGTGTGTCTTGATGGTTTGTCGAGTGGGTGAAGTTTGATTAGATCTAATTCATCGATACTGCTTGAATTTATCCAATGATATATTTGGTGATGTCATTCTCAAGTTGAAATCGTCATTTCATTGTTAATTGTTGAAATTGTAGGGAAGTCTGAGTACCTTAAAACATTTGCATAGATTTCATAAGAAAATACATAAGAACATAATTCACCTCTCAAGGTTCAAAACCCCCTTTCAATCATCAATACTTATAAAATAAGAATTATATATGGATTTGATCATAAATTCATGTAATGCTAGCAATACATGCTTAATTTCATAAAACTCTTCCTTTATAATCAAAATCCCACATCACATGATCATAACTTGAAAACATGGGGATTAGATGGGTTCATGGGGTAAATCTCATAAAATCATAGTATTTCACCAATTCATGCATAATAGATCATAATTCAATCATTTAAATCAATAATGAAAAGAAACCATGATAATTGAAGAAAATCGTAACTCAATTGGAGAATTTTAACTTTGAAATATAGGAATTTGGGAACTCCATGAATGGAAGGAATCCATGGATGAAAACTATCACACCTTGGAGCCAAATAATAATCTTCAATGGAGGAATTGAGAGTTGACTTGAAACCCTAGGTTTAATCCTTCTTCTTCTTCAAGTTTCTAGAGAGAGAAATATTTTGGGGAGGAGAATTGATCTTCTTTTGTGATTTTAGAAGAATGACTTGAATGGGCTAATTTGGAGGTTGAAAACACTTATATAGGGGTCTTAATGAAGGGTAAAACGACGTAGTATAGGAGTTAATTAATTAGGAAAAGACCCAACTGCCCCTAAAATAATTACCAGCTACCCACCAATGGACCACTGACGACGGACCGTCCTGTAGGTCCGTCGTTCGTGGTCAGAAACCCAATTTGAGGGTCCTGGACCACGTGCCTCAACCACGGACCGTGGTTCCACCAACGGTCCGTTGGTCCGGCCATGGTTCTGACCCTTCTGGGCAGTGCCAAGGTGGTCAACCACGGACCACACCGAAGGTCCGTGGGTGGCCGGCTTGGGTTGGCACCTGCAACTTCTGGAAATGGGTAAATTTCCCTTTTTCAGATACGGGGTGTTACAATATCTCCTCCTTGGGATCATTCATCCTCAAATGAGATTCAAGCTGATACGAAAAGAGTAGGAGAGGAACTAACAACCCAACCTACAATGCAACTTCATCTAAATGCATATAACCAAGAAGGAACTATGGACTCCAAGATAAGACGTTATCAAAACATCATAAGAGGGGTGAAAATAAATCTAACAACCCATCATGCATGCAATACACATATTCAAGGAGGAAACTTCAACTTCAAGTTAATGTCCAAGGAGGAAACATCAACTCCAAGCTAACAACATACTCAAATGCATATATCCGAGGAGGAAACTTAATTCCAAGCTAAAAATATGCTCATATCATCATATCAAGTAGTCTACATGCAATTCATACTCATGTGCACATAAACAAGTAGAAATAAATCAAATTGATTCGTTTTCTCAAAACCTAAACTTTTCAAAAATCATGAATAGTAAGGAAATCATGGAAACATATAAAACACATGACTCCAAAACAAAGAACAAACCATGAGTAACTCATTACCTCAAGCTAGAATAGGAGTATAAGGAAAGAGATGAGGATATCGAGACATCATATCGGCATCGGCCTCCTAAGTAGAACCCTCAACTAACTTATTCCTCCACAACACTTTCACAGAAGCTACCTCCTTTTTTCTCAACTTCTTGACTTACCGGTCTAAAATCTCAACAAGAACTTCTTCATATGAAAGTTCTCCTTAACTCCCAAACCTTCTAAGGAAACTATGTATGTCGGATCACCAACACATTTCTTCAACATGGAGACATGGAAAACTGGATGCACCGATGCCAACTTATTTGGCAAATCTAACTCATAAGCAACCTTACCAACACGTCTCAAAATCTGATATGGGCCCACATATCGGGGACTAAGCTTCCCCTTCTTACCAAACCTCATTACACCCTTCATGGGAGATATTTTCCAGTAAACCCAATCATGAACATCAAACTCAAGATCTCTTCTTCTCACATCGGCATATGACTTTTGCCGACTTTCAGCCATTTTCAACCTTTCTATAATAAGTCAAACTTTATCTATGGCCTCATGTACCAATTCGGGACCTATGAGGGCAACTTCACCAACCTCAAACTACCCTATCGGAGATCTACACCTCCTACCATATAGGGCCTTAAATGAAGTCATATCAATACTTGAGTGATAGTTATTATTATAAGGAAACTCAATCAATGGCAAATGGTCATCCCAATTACCCTTAAAAATCAATCACACAAGCTCTTAACATATCTTTCGAAGTTTGGATAGTACGCTCCACTTGTCCAGGATGAAAGGCCGTACGAAGCTTAACCTGAGTACCAAGACCCTTTCGGAAAGATTTCCAAAACTGAGAAGTGAATGGGTACCACGATCGGAAATAAAGGACAAAGGCACTCCATGCAAATTTACCATTTCTCCCAAGTATAACTTGGCATAGTCCTCCGCCGAATAGGAAACCTTGACGGGAAGGAAATGAGCCGATTTCATCATCCGATCTACTATCACCCAAATCGAATCATGTTGTCGCCGGGTGCGAGGCAAACCAACAATAAAGTGCATGTTCAAATCTTTCCACTTCCAAGTAGGAATGATAATATCTTGGGACAAACCTTCCGGTTTCTGATGCTCAACTTTCACTTGTTGGCGATTTGGACACTCAACCACAAATTCCACAATATCCTTCTTCATCCCTTTCCACCAATAGACCTCCCATAAATCACGGTACATCTTGGTCACTCCCGGGTGAATGGAATACCGCGAACTATGTGCTTCTGACAAGATTTGTTCCCTCCAATCATCAACATTTGGAACACATAAACGACCTTGATATCTAAGCACACCATCTCCCCCTTGGGAGAAAGCCTCAACAAATTTCTTAAGCACCACTTCTTTCAATTCTTCAAAAATTTGATCAAGACCTTGCTTGGCTTTCAGATCCACCACAAAAGACGATTCAGAACCATTGTGAACCATAACACCGCCCTTGGTGGAGTCCACTAACTGAACACCTAATCAAGCAAATCTATGAACATCTTGAACCAACTCTTTCGTTTCTTCTTCAATATGAGCAACACTACCCATATATAACTGACTAAGTGCATCCGCCACCACGTTAGCTTTACCGGGGTGATAGAGAACACGCATGTCAAAATCCGTCAATAACTCAAGCCACCTACTTTGGCGAAGATTTAGATCTTTCGGATTAAACACATATGCACACCATAGAAATAATGCCTCCAAATTTTTAAGGCAAATACGACCGCCGCTAGCTCGAGGTCATGGGTAGGATAATTCTTCTCATAAATATTGAGTTGCCTTGAAGCATAGGCAATGACTTTCCCATTTTGCATAAGCATACATCCTAGCCCAATTCTCGAGGCATCACAATAAACCACAAAACCATTCATCCCTTCTGGTAAATTTAACACTGGAGCGGAAGTAAGTCTATTTTTCAACTCTTGAAAAATCTTCTCACACGCTTCGGACCATATGTACATAGCCTTCTTTTGAGTCAAAGCCGTAAAAGGAGAGGTAATTCAAGAGAATCCCTCAACAAACCTTCTATAGTAACCAGCTAAACCCAAGAAACTTCTAATATCCAAATGAGTTAGAGGTCTAGGCCAACTCTTGACAGCTTCCATCTTCTTAGGATCTACCTCAATACCCTTACTTGAAACAATATGGCCAAGAAAAGCTACGGACCTTAGACAAAACTCACATTTGCTAAACTTTGCAAAAAGTTGTTTGGTTCTTAAGAATTTGCAACACGATCCTTAAATGATCAGTATGCTCATACTCACTTCTTGAATAAATAAATATATCATCAATGAACATAATCACAAACATGTCAAGGTATTGTCTAAACACCCTATTCATCAAATCCATAAACGCCGCCAGAGCATTAGTCAACCCAAACGACATTACCAAAAACTCATAATGACCATACCAAATTCAAAAATCCATCTTTGGAATGTCATCTTCCTTCAACCCTTAATTGGTGATAACCCTATAGAAGATCAATCTTAGAGAAATAACTTGCTCCTTGAAATTGGTCAAATAAATCATCCATCCTTGGGAGAGGATACTTATTCTTAATGGTCACTTTGTTCAACTGATGGTAAACAATAGATATACGAAGAGAACCATCTTTATTTTTAGCAAACAAAACTGGAGCACCCCATTGAGAGATAGTCGGTCAGATGAAACCCTTATCCAACAAATTTGTCAATTGTTCTTTCAACTCCTTAAATTCGGCGAGAGCTAAGGAGGAATAGAAATAGGTTGCGTCTATGGGAGAAGGTCAATGCCAAAGTCTATCCCCCTTTCGGGAGGAATACCGGGCAAATGATCTGGGAACACTTTCGGAAACTCATTAACAACGGGGACCAACTAAAGTGTAGGGGTTTCAGAATCTAAATCTCTCACCCTAACTAGATGGTAAATGAAACCATTAGAAATCATCTTTCTAGCTTTAAGAACAGAGACAAACTGACCCTTAGGAATATAATTTCTCCCTTTCCACTCTAGGACAGGCTCATTCGGGAACTGAAACTTGACTACACCAGTTCTACAATCGATAGAAGCATAACATGAGTGCAGCCAATCCATACACAAGATAACATCAAAATCTAGCATATCAAGCTCCACCAAGTCAACAAGAGTAACTCTATGGGATGAGGAAACATGACACTTTCTATAGACTCTCTTAGCGACAATAGAATCACTAACATATGTTGAGACAAAAAAAAGTTCTAACAACACATCCGGAAGAAAATTAAACCTCATAGCCACATACTGCGTCACAAAAGACAAGGTAGCAACAGGATCAAGTAAAGAATAAACATCAAGCTGGAAAACTTTCAGCATACCGGTAACCACATTGGGAGAACCCTCTTGGTCACCACGAGTCTGAAGTGCATAGAATCTATTTTCCTTGGGAGCATTGGGACCCGAACCACCAATAGGATCTTGCTTGCCTTCTCTTTCCTTAGCCGCAAGCATTGTGTAATCCCTCATTTTCTGACAACTTTTACCACACCCAAAGCAACCATCCGTGTCGGCTAGGAACTTACCCTCGTGCTTTCTTCCATACCTAGTAAAAGTAGATGTGGGAAATGAAGATCCACGATCATTAACTCCTTGAGGCTTAGGGTTAGACACCCTATCTTTGTCAAACTTAGGAGGAGCATTGGAGGAACCTTGACCAAACAACCTTTGTCTAAATATAGGACGACCATGTCCATCAGACCTTACTTGAGAGAAATTACCATCTCCGGTCTTATCCCTTTATGTCTCCCTAGACTTTTTTTTTAATTTTCTCCTGGTCAATCTGTTGTGCATGAACCATGAGACGAGAGATGTCCATGTCATTAATGAGCATGGAGGTTTGGCACTCTTTAACCACCATTTTGGACACACTCGAAATAAACTTACTCATCCTTGACCTTGAATCGACAACCATCGTTGGAGCATATTTGGACAATTGTGTGAGCTTTAGAATATATTCCCTCCACAACCTCCCTATTGGTTTGGGCCGTCACAGCTTGAGAAACACTTGAAAAGCAGCCCTAAACTCCATATTTTTCACTTGCTCGGCCAAAGGATCGACCAAAACTTGAGGATCTTGGGGAGAAGCTTCTCGTTCCGCATTCTCCCTTACATTCCTTCTAGCATAAGCTCTTCGAGTAGCCATATCCTGTAGAGCATCGAATAAGGATTAGGAGAGACTTTATAGAGTTAGTCTCTATCGCACGACTTTAGAGTAATAAAAGAAGTAGAGTTTCCTAAACATCTTGTAGCCTCTCATTGTTAAATATGGCGTGCTTCACACTTATGAACAAGACTCTACTAGACGTGGCTTATGACACATCCTAGGACCATTCTAAACCATGTGCTCTGATTACTAAGTTTGTCATGACCCAGGGGTACTCCCCCTAGATGTAACATGGCGTATAGAACCTCAAAGGACCCCATACAAGCCACTTAGCATTCATAACATAAGATATAGAACAATAAGAGTAAAACAATAGTCCAAGTCCAATAGTTTTTGTAAATGAAAAATGAAATTCTAAAACACTTGTCTCAATAGCCATCTAGTACAATAGAATGAGATTTGGCCTAGCCCATACATCATGTCCAAAAGTAAAATACATGAAAGAAACTATAATAATGACAATATGTCCTTGAAGAATGAGGACTCCCCAAAGCTCAGAAATATCGAAATCAACCGCTAGCCAGGAAACTGAGAAACTTGACTGTCGGACCCTACATTTGGGGAAATGTAGGAAAGAGTATGCGTTAGTACAAAACAATGTACCAAGTATAATAGCTATGCATAAAACATTAATATCATGCTATAAGAGGACATTTCATTTCATGACATGCAATTGACCAAGCTAAAACATGATATAAGAGAGTTAGAAAACATAAGTCATAAAACCATGGTTAATGCAAGCTAACATCATTTAAAGACTTTAAAGACATATGAGATACTCCTTGAAGTAACCTTGGTTCATTATTAATGTGGGAGATTAGCCTTAACCGACATAGAGACCTTGTGAGCTATAACATGATCCCCCGGTGTCTCCCACACCAAAAAGGGTTGTCCTACTTGCCAAGGTAAGGACCATAAATCTGAGCTAAAGTGGATCCACTAGTGAATGTCTATATAGACAATCATCCTATGGGGGCACATAGGTAAGGGATAAAGAGATTGCTTCTAGAAACCTAACCTCTACTCACGGGAGAGCTTTCATCTTAATATCCTCTCAGTACTAAGCATAAATCCCACGGAATAGTCATTTCATACATGTTCTTATTTCCAGGGAAAGGCACATCATCTTGCCAAGCCAAGCTAAGTCATCATCCATGGGAAGATATCTTTCAATAACCAATCTAAGCTAGTTTCATTAGGATAGCTCTTAATCTTTGATTCAATTACGGGAGAAAGCCTTTCAACCTTAGAATTCTTATTATGTGAGAAAACCTTTCACATCTCACTCTTATGTGTATATGAGAAAATCCTTTCAATAACACATCATGATCATCATTATTGATGCTTTACTCTCAAAGCATCCTTAAAATATTTGCATAGATTTTATAAGAAAATGCATAAGTCCATAATTCACCCCTCAAGGTTCAAAACCCCCTTTCAATCATCAATACTTAGAAACAAGGGTTATATATGGATTTCATCATAAATTCATGTAAAGCTAGCTATACATGCTTAATTTCATAAAACTCTTCCTTTATAATCAAAATTCCACATCACATGATCATAACTTGAAAACATGGGGATTACATGGGTTCATGGAATAAATCATCATAAAATCATTGTATTCCACCAATTCATGCATAAGAGATCATAATTCAATCATTTAATTCAATAATGAAAAGAGCCCATGACAATTGAAGAAAATCCTAACTCAATTGGGGAATTTTAACTTCGAAATAGAGGAATTTGGGAACTCCATGAATGAAAGGAATCCATGGATGAAAACTATCATACCTTGAAGAAAAATGCTAATCTTCAATGGAGGAATTGAGAGTTGAATTGAAACCCTAGGTTGAATCCTTCTTCTTCTTCAAGTTTCTAGAGAGAGAAATATTTTGGGGAGGAGAATTGATCTTCTTTTGTGATTTTGGAAGAATGACTTGAATGGGCTAATTTGAGGGTTGAAAACACTTATGTAGGGGTATTAATGAAGGGAAAAATGACATAGTATAAGAGTTAATCAATTAGAAAAAGACCCAACTGCCCCTAAAATAACTGGCAGTTGCCCACCAACGCACCACTGACGACGGACCGGCCTGCACATCCATCGTTCGTGGTCAGAAGCCCAATTTGAGGGTCCTGGACCACGGGGCTCAACCACGGACCGTGGTTCCACTAACGGTCCATTGGTCCGACCGTGGTTCTAACCCTTCTGGGCATGACCAAGGCGGTCAACCACAGACCACACCTACGGTCCGTGGTCCCATCCACGGGGCATGGGTGGCCGGCATGGTTGGCACCTACAACTTGTGGAAATAAGTAAAAATCCCTTTTTCAGATACGAGGTGTTACAAAAGGCTTTCTCACCTAAAATGAGCCAATGTTAAGCAGCTATGCTAATGATGAGGTAAGAGGCGATTACCCATGCTCTCTAATAGAATAACAAGAGGCGATTACCCATGTCATATGATGTAAGGACAAAAGGCGATTACCCATTCTCCTTCATGAGCTAAGATTAATAGGATTAAGAACTAATTTATGGAAGTTAAGCTTAGAACCGAGTGGACAAGGGGCGATTACCCATGTCCCATAACTATGTGCCAACATAGGATTGTATAGATAGACATTAGCTAGTGGATCCACAAAAGCTAGAGGTTTCATGGTCCTTACCGTGGCAAGTAGGAAACCCTTTTTCGGTGTGGGGTAGACAATGAATTCCATGTTACTAGATCACATGGTCTTATATGTCAGTTAAGGCTACCTCCCACAAACGAGTAAAGTTATGATGAACCAAGGTTACTTCAAGAAGTATCGTAAGTATGTTTCAATATTATGTTAACTTGCATTAATCATGTTTTATGGCTTATGATTTTTAACTCTCAAGTTTCATGTTTTAGCTTGATCATTGCATGTTCATGAAAATGTCCTATTTTAGCATGACTTAAATATTTATATGCATGGCTATCATATTTGGTATATTGTTTTGTACTAACGTATACTCTTGCCTACATTTCCCTAAATGTTGGGTCTGACACCCAAGTTTCTCAGTTTCGTGGCTAGAGGTTGATTTGAGAGATTCCGAGCTTTGGTTAGTTCTTATGCTTCGAGTACAAATTTCATTGTTTTTAGTTTTCTTCTTTACCTTCAGTTTTTGACATGATGTATGGGCTAGGCCCAATTTTATTTTATTGTACTAGATGGCTAATGAGACTATGTGTTTAGACTTCCACTTTTCTTTTATAATTTTTTTTGACTTGAAATGTATTTCTTTATCTCTTTCATTTCTATTTCTTATGTTATGAATGCTAAGTGGCTTCTATGGGGCCTCTCGGGGTCATATACACCATGATACATCTAGGGTGTACCCCTGGGTCATGACAAACTTGGTAATCAGAGCACAAGATTTAGAATAGTCCTAGAATGTCTCATGTACCACGTCAAGTAGAGTCTTGTTCATGAGTGTGAAGCGCGCCACACTTATGAATGAGAGGCTACAAGATGATTAGGAAACTCCAATTCTTTCATTACTCTACGTCATGCGATAGAGTTCAACTCTATAAGGTCTCTCTCCTAATCCTTATCTGATGCTCTACAATATATGGCTACTCGAAGAGCTTATGCTATAAGAAATGTGAGGGATAATGCGGAACAACAAGCTCCTCCCCAAGCTCCTCAAGTTCCGGTCAACTCTTTGGCCGAGAAAGTGACTAATGCGGAGTTTATGGCTGCTTTTCAAGTGTTGGCTCAAGCCGTGACTACCCAAGCAAATAGGGAGGTTGCAGTTCCCGTGAACCCAAATTTAGGTACGATGACATCTAGAGTGAGGGACTTCACTAGGGTTAATCCTCCAGAGTTTCATGGTTCTAAGGTTGAGGAAGATCCTCAAGAGTTAATTGATGAGGTTTATAAGGTGTAGATGATCATAGGAGTGATGCCGGTGGAAAAGGCGGAGTTGGCCATTTATCAACTTAAAGGTGTTGCTCAAATTTGGTTCAACCAATAGAAGGAAGGGAGACCAGAAGATGTGGGTCCTCTTGATTGGGAAAAGTTCAAAGTTGCCTTCCTTGATAGGTTCGTTCCCCTTGAGATGAGGAAGGCAAAGGTGCTCGAGTTCATCAAACTTCGTCAAGGGAGTATGAGTGTAAAGGAATATGCTTTGAAGTTCACACAACTGTCTAGATATGCTCCCACAATGGTTGCCGATCCGAGGCCAAAGATGATTAAGTTTGTTTCGGGTGTGTCAGAAATGGTGGTTAAAGAATGTGGTACCACCATGCTTGTTGGCGACATGGAAATTTCTCATCTCATGGTTAATGCTCAACAGATCGAAGAGGAGAAACTTAAGGAAAAGTATAGGGAGGCAAAGAGGGCTAAAACTGGTGATGGTAATTTCCTCATGCATGGTCCGATGGATAGGGTCGTTCTAGATTTCGACAAAGGTTTTCCAGTCAAGTTTCCTCCAATGCTCCTACTAGGTTCAACAAAGATAGGGTATTTAACCCTAAGCCTCAAGGAGGGAATGGTAGTAGGTCTTTATTTCCTACTTGTGCTATGTGTGGAAGAAAGCAAGAGGGTAAATGTCTAACGGGTTCCAATGCTTGCTTTGGTTGTGGTAAGATGGACCACAAGATAAGGAATTGTCCTTCAGTTTATAAGAATGAAGAAGATAATCTCCGAAAGGCTCAACCAAATCCTTCATCCGGTCCAAGTAGTTCGGGTTCCAATGCTCCCAAACAAAACATATTTTATACACTTCAAACTCGTGGTGAACAAGACGATTCTGCCGATGTGGTTCCCAGTATGTTGAAAGTATTTCAACTTGATGTTTATGCTTTACTTAATCCCGGTGCTACCTTATCTTTTGTGACACCATATGTGGCTATGAGGTTTGATATTCTTCCGGATGTGTTGTTAGATCCTTTTTATGTCTCTACTCCTGTTGGTTATTCTATTGTGGCTAAGAGGGTCTATAGAAAATGTCTTGATTCCTTGTGCCATAGAGTTACTCTTGTTGACTTGGTAGAACTTGATATGCTAGAGTTTGATGTTATCCTTTGTCACGACCCAGGGGTACCCCCTAGATGTAACATGGTGTATAGAACCCCAAAGGATTCTCATAACATAAGAAATAGAATAATAAGAGTAAAACAATAGTCCAAGTCAAAACATTTTATAAAAGTAAAGCGGAAGTCTAATACACTTGTCTCATCATAGCCATCTAATACAATAGAATGAAATTGGGCCTAGTCCATACATCATGTCCAAAAGAGAAATACATGAAAAGGAACTACAATAATGAAAGTTTTCCCTCGAAGTATTAGGACTCACCAAAGCTCAAAAATATCTCAAGTCAACCTCTTGCCACAAAACTGATGACCCTGACTGTCGGACCTTACATTTGGGGAAACGTAGGAAAGAGTATGCGTTATTAGAAAATAATGTACCAAGTATGATAGCTATGCATAAAAAAATTAAAACATGCAAAAAGGGTCATTTCATTTCATGACATGCAATTGACCAAACTAAAACATGATATAAAAGAGTTAGAAAACATAAGTCATAAAATCATGGTCAATGCAAGCTATCTTCATCTTTAAAACCTTTGAACTGATATGCGATACTTCTTGAAGTAACCTTAGTTCATTATTAATGTGGGGAATTAGCCTTAACCGAAATAGAGACCATGTGAGCTATAACATGATCCCCCAGTGTCTCCCACACCGAAAAGGGTTGTCCTACTTGCCAAGGTAGAACCATGAACTTCTAGCATAAGTGGATCCACTAGCTAATCCACCTATGGGGAAACATAGTTAAGGGATAAGGAGATTCCTACTAGAAACCCGACCTCTACTAACGGGAGAGCTTCCATCTCGTGAGATTGCTTCTAGAAACCCTGCCTCTACTAACGGGAGAGCTTCCATCTCATTATCAATATTCTCGCAGTGCTAAGCATAAATCCCACAGAATAGTCATTTCTTACTTGACCTCATTATTCATGGAAAGGTGTCCTTGGACAACCAATCCAAGCTAGTTTCATTAAGATAGCTCCTTAGTGTTTGATTCAATTAGGTGAGAAAGCCTTTCAACCTAAGAATCATTTGTATGTGAGAAAACCTTTCACATCATGCTAGTATGTATTTATTAGAATATCCTTTCACAACAGAACATCATCATTTGTACTTTACTCTCAAAGCACCCTTAAAATATTTGCATGAATTTCATAAGAAAATGCATAAGTCTATTATTTACCTCTTGAGGTCAAAACTCACTTTCAATCATAAATACTTAGAAAACATGGGTTAGATATGGATTTCATCATAAATTCATCTAAAGCTTGCAATACATGTGTAATTTCATAAAACTCTTGCTTTATACTGAAAATCCCACATCATATGATTCATAACTTGAAAATATGGGGATTACATGGGTTCATGAGGAAATCATCATAAAATCATCATATTTCATCAATTCATGCATAAGAGATCATAATTCAATCATTTAAATCAATAATGAAAAGAATTCATGATAATTGAAGAAAACCCTAACTCAATCGGGGAATTATACCTTTGAAAATAGAGGAATTTGGGAACTCCATGGATGGAAGGAATCCATGCATGAAAACTATCATACCTTGAATCCAAATTCTAGCCTTCAATGGAGGAATTGAGACCTTAACTTGAAACTCTAGGTTGAATCCTTCTTCTTCTTCAAGTTTCTAGATAGAAAAATATTTTAGAGAGGAGAATTGATCTTCTTTTGTGATTTCGGAAGAATGAAGTGAATTGGTTAATTTGGGGGTTGAGAATACTTATATAGGGGTCTTAGTGAAGGGTAAAACGACGTAGTATAGGTGATGAGTCTGTGATTTCAACAGATTTAGGGCTTTGTTTTCATAGTTTAAGTATCCTCAATACCTGATTTATGCTCTAAACTGATATTGATGTATTAATTTGTAGCAAGGAAAATAAAAGAGAAATGAAAGAATAACAAAGCTCAAAATCTCCGACTTCACTCGGGGATCAGCCGAGTGGCCTCTTCACCCGACGAAAGTTACAGGAGGCCACTCTTGAGATGAGAGAAATTGGGCGAAGGATAAGCCATATCGGTGACGCGCCTATTAGATCGGCGAAGAGTAGTTAGCCTGCCGATTTTTACCGAAGAATCAATGAGGATACAAGTGAAATGGATATCCAAAGGAGAAAACGGCGCATCGCGGAATCAATTGGCAAACCCGACATAGACCACCTAAAGTCACAATGCGCATTAGATGAAAACTCAAGATAAGAAGGCGATGGACAGGGGCAATTGGAGATTCGCCGACCTGTTAGCGAAGCACGACTTACCTCGCCGATTTGCCCCAAAGGATAAATTTTGAAAGGGTATAAATTCTTCTTTTGAAAATAGAGAAGGTGTCCAAACATTGTGAAAACTCAAAATTAGAACAAAAACACTGTTATTGTTTAGTTTTGAAGCAATTTTCAAGTAGATTTCGAAGGGTTTTGTGATTGAAGCTACTTTGAATCATTATAAGGGTTTGTAGATCAATACCCAGCCATGGAGAACGTAATAGGTATTGATTTCTTACTTTATATGATGAATAGCTAAAACCCCCATTCTTGGGGGTGTGACCATATGACAAATTGTCTAAATTAGTTGATGGTGTTAGGGATTATTGAACTTATTACTATTTTTAAGTGGGTTTGATTTATAGTTGTTGTTCAATTGATGAATTGGAATGTTTGTTTCAATCTTACTTAGTGTTTTATGCTTGCTTGAGAGAGGTGTAAAACCAATGTTATAAATTAGCATTTGTAGTAATTGGGTTGTTGTGGGTTCAACTCAAGAGAGTGAACTATAAGCCAAATTCTACCTATCTAGCTCGAGAGAGTAGATAAAGTGAGGTTTGGGTTGTTTATAGTGTTAAGCTTGTTGATGTTTGAGATAACTCACCTGAATCGTAATAGTTGTTCGAGAGAAAGCTATTACATCTAAGTTCCAGCCTACCCGCTAAAATCTAGAAACCTATAGTAATTACCGATCACCCATTTACCAAAATTGACAGTTAGTCGGTCACGCCCCCAAGTATCTCTTAATTACTTGATTACCTCTAGTTGTTAGTGATTGTTTAAGTTGCTAATTAACAACAAATTCCCCCATCTGACATTTGTGTCACCTTTTCAATTTATTTAAGTGTTTTCCATAATCTCTATTCCTACAACTGATTAAATCGCATTTATAACTTCATAACTGAATTCAAACTTGTACCGCTCCCTGTGGGTTCGACCCCAACTCAGTTGTTGGGTTTTATACTGGATTATGATAATCTACACCTAGTTTGGATGAGGTGTAGTTAAGTGTTAATCAAAATTGTGCCACTGTCGGGGAGTGGTGTTTAGAATTCTCTTATTGAAGTTTGAATTGTGATCTCTTTGTATTGTAGTTGAAT
Source organism: Solanum etuberosum (assembly GCA_029582245.1). Classification (NCBI taxonomy): domain Eukaryota; kingdom Viridiplantae; phylum Streptophyta; class Magnoliopsida; order Solanales; family Solanaceae; genus Solanum; species Solanum etuberosum. The sequence continues at coordinate 99,428 of JAJONR010000614.1, read as the reverse complement.
CGACTTACCTTTTTGTTGTCAGCTGTTTGTGATCAGGTGACAGGATGAGTGTAAATGAAATCACCATGAACCAACTTGGTCACCAATATAATGGTGGTGATTTCTTTCACGCCAATGAAGCTCTATTGGGGGGCGTAGGTGCTATTCGTCTACCTCTGGTTGTGGACCATGCTGTATTCCATGTGACAAACACAATGTTGCAACTCTTGCAAGCTAAAGGCATATTTTGGGGGCTAGATCATGAAAATTCCCATGAGCATATTTAGAAATTTATGGAGATATGTAGTACGTTCTCACTCAAGAATATTTCACAAGAATCAGTTCGGCTCCGGTTGTTCCCTTTTTCTTAAATGGGGGAAGCAACCAAGTGGTTAGCAGGGCTACCGAGGGACTCCATTGTATCATGGGAGGAGCTTACCGAGGCATTCTACATAAGGTTCTTTCAACCCTCAAAGATGGTGAAATTGCGTGACAACATCCAAAACTTCAAGCGAGTAGAAGGGGAACTGATTCATGAAACTTGGCTGAGATTTCAAAAGTTACCACTACAATGTCCTACTCATGGGCTTCCCGGTAATGTGATACGTCAATATTTCTACCAGAATTTAGACTCAGTGAACAAAAGGGTTGCTGACCAGTTGTCTCGAGGGGGGATAATGTTACAACAATTTGAGGTAGCCTCGTCCCTTCTTGATGAAATGACAAAGATCAATCGGGCGTGGTACACTCAAGAAGACCAAGTATCTCCTTTAAATTTAAGGATGACAAAGGAGCAACTTGACAAGGAGAAAGAGATGGATGAGAATATTAGCAAAGTGATGTCTCAAATGGAGTTGTTACTAAAACAAGTGCTACAAAAGGTTGGTGAACCCAAAGAAGTCAGAAGAGTGTTTAGACTTGAGGAGGGTTCTCACCCGCGCTACTCAAAGGCGGGTGGGAATCAAGGTTGGAACTCGCATAAGGAAGAAGAGCAGAGGTGATACTATCAAGATTGGACTAAACAAAATGACCCTTGGAGGAGAGGAGAGAGTCATGAAGAGTACCACATGCAATCAAGTGATAGCCAAAGATCAAATGGTAGTTCGGGTAACCTACGAGTGGATGAATTGTTGTCGCGTATCCTAGATAAGGTTGAAAGATCTGATGACATGCTTAAGGAGATGAAAGTTGATTTGTCATCATTGAATAATAGAGTGAATTCTCACGGAGATGCAATCAAACAACTTGAGGGTCAACTGAGCCAACTTTCAGCACAACTGGAACCCAAGGTATTTGAAAGGGGTGAGGCTGAATGTGCAACAACTTTGATGGCTGATTATGACAAAGATTTGGCGGTTGTGACTTAAAGTGGAAAGATAGCGGTTGGTAATTTGAATGGTGATAATGGGATGAATGCTCATGAAGTAGAGAAAGATATTGATGAGGAACAGAGGCTCGTTCAATCACCAGAAAGTGAGATGCTCAAAGAGAAGGAGGAAAGTCGTAAGAAAAGCCCCGCCGACGAGTTGCAAAAAGATAAAGAAAAGGCTACCTCAACTACAAAGATAGTGCAACCTCTTCCCAAAATAGCTCTTCCATTTTCCTCAACGTCTCAAAAAGAAATATGAGGATGAAAAGTTCAAGAAATTCCTATCCGTGTTCAAGACACTTTCTATAAATCTTCCGTTATTGGAAGCATTATTGGAGATGCCGGGATATGCAAAATTTATGAAGGAGCTGGTCACTAAGAAGAGAAGCATGGACTTCGAAACAATTGAAGTTTCTCATAATTATAGTGCCATTATGACTAGCGAGATGATTACAAAGAAAGATGATCCGGGAGCATATACTATCCCATGCACCATTGGTATGCTTCAATTTGCTAAAGCTTTATGTGATTTGGGGGCAAGTATAAATTTGATGCCCTACGCAATCTTTAAACAACTTGGGCTGGGCGAACCAAAATCCACAACAATGCGGCTTCTTATGGCGGACCGGTCGATCAAACACCCCGTTGGAATACTCTATGACATATTGGTGAAGGTTGATCGATTTATATTTCCAGTCAATTTTGTTATTCATGATTGTGAGATTGATGCTAAAGTTCCTATTATTTTGGGTAGACCATTTTTAGCAACCAGAAGAGCTTTGGTGGATGTTGAAAGTGGGGAGTTGATGTTCCGGGTAAATAAAGATGAGGTCACCTTCAATGTGTGCAAATCAATGAAGCAACCTAGTGATATTCATGTAGTTTCAACGATTGATGTGATTGATGAAGCAGTGGTTAGTGTGAGCGAAATGATGTTTATGGGTTAACCTCTTGAGGCTGTTCTTTCGAATTATGATGAGATCGAAGTTCAAGGGTATGATGAAGTGGCAGTTGCTCTATCGGGATTAGGTGAATACTCAAGGTACCCATTGATCTAAAGAATTGAGAAAGTCCTCCCGCTAAACCATCCATGGAGGAACCACCAAAACATCAGTTGAAAGTGCTCCCCGCTCATTTTTTATATGCATGCTTGGGGTGAATAATACCGTGCCCGTTATCATTGCAGCTTACTTGCTTGAGTGGCAAGTGAAATTGCTTCTTGAGATGTTGAAAAGGTTCATCAAGGCAATATGATGGACTATTACTGATATTGTAGGTATTCCACCTGGGATTTCCACACACAAAATCCAATTGGATAGCAAGGGCAAACAAAGTGTTGAGCATCAAAGAAGATTAAACCCACATATGCAAGAGGTGGTCAAGAAAGAGATCATTAACTGGATAGACGTAGGCGTAGTGTATCCTATTACGGATAGCAAATGGTTGAGCCCGATACAATGCTTACCCAAAAAAAGAGGCATCACGGTGGTCCCGAATAAGAAAGGAGAACTTGTCCCCATGAGGCTGGTTACCGATAGGAGAGTATGTATGGATTACCTAATGCTCAACTTTTGGACCGAGAGAGATCATTTTCCAAAGCTGTTTATGGAATAAATTCTTAATAGACTTGCGGGGAGTGGATGGTACTGTTTCTTGGATGGCTACTCCGGATACAACCAAATCTCTATTGCACCGGAAGACCAAGAGAAAACCACTTTCACATGTCCCTACGGGACTTTCACCTTCAAAAGGATGCCGTTTGGATTGTGTAATGCTCCAGCGACATTTCAATGGTGCATGTTTTCTATTTTAGCTGACATGGTGGAATATTCAATGGAAGTATTCATGAATATTTTTTCAGTTGTAGGTTATTCATTTGAGACATGTTTGGCTCATCTTGGGCGGGTCCTTCAAAGGTGTGTAGAAACCAACTTGGTCCTTAATTGGGAAAAATGTCATTTTATGGTCATGGAAGGCATAGTCCTAGGTGACAAAGTGTCTAAGAAGGGACTGGAAGTTGATAAAGCAAAGATCAAGGTTATTGAGAAGTTGCCACCACCTATATGTGTTAAAGTCATTCAGAGTTTTTTGGGGCATGCATGGTTCTATAGAAGATTTATCAAAGATTTTTCAAAAATTGCACATCCATTGTGTAAGCTATTGGAGAAAGAGGCGAAGTTTCTTTTTTACTATGCTTGCTCAAAATCGTTTGAGTGTATGAAGGAAAAAATAATCTCTACCTCAGTGATCATTATCTCGGATTGGTCCGAACAATTTGAGGTTATGTGTGATGCAAGTGGTACCGCTCTAGGAGCCGTGTTAGGGCAAAAGCGTAACAAACTTTTTCATCCAATTTATTATGCCAGCAAGACATTAAATGGAGCACAACGTAACTACACTGTTACTGAACAAGAGCTATTAGGTGTAGTTTATGGATTTGAGAAGTTCAGGGAATACTTGTTGGGCACTAAAGTGATAGTTCATATTGATCATGCAACATTACAATATTTAATGGCAAAGAAAGATGCGAAGAAGAGATTGATCAGGTGGGTCTTGTTGTTGCAAGATTTTGATTTTGAAGTAAAAGATCGAAAGGGGTGTGAAAATCAAGTGGCAGATCATTTATCGCGGTTAGAAACAAATGTGACCAACCCCAAAGAAAGGGATATTGTGGCTGAATTCCCAGACGAAACAGTGATGAGGATGACCCAAAGCAACATCCCTTGGTATGTTGATCTTGCTAACCATGTGGTATGTGGAAATATGCCAGAGGATTTGAACTCCTATCAGCGGAAGTGGTTCTTGTTTGATGTAAAGAAATACTTCTAGGATGAACCATATCTGTTTTGAGAATGTGCAGACCATATCATTCGACGATGCGTACCGAAAGAAGAAGTCAATATCATTCTTAATGCGTGCCACACATCACCTGTCGGTGGACATCACAGTGGGGTGCAGACAGCAACAAAAGTACTTCAAAGTGGTTACTACTGGCCATTTTTATACAGAGTAGCACTTGACTTTGTGAAACAATGCATCCCTTGCCAAAAACAAGGTGGGGTATCAATAAAGCATGAATTGTCTCTCAATCATATCTTAGAAGTGGAGTTGTTTGATGTTTGGGGTATAGATTTCATGGGGCCATTTGTGAGTTCTTTCGGCCACAAGTATATTTTTGTGGCAGTTGATTACGTGTCCAAATGGGTCGAAGATGTAGCCTTTCCCAACAATGAGGGCAAGAGTGTGGTGCAATTCTTAAAGAGATATATTTTTGCACGATTCGGCACCCCACGAGCTATCATCAGTGATGGGGGATCTCACTTTTGCAACCTCATGTTTGCCTCGTTGGTAAGCAAATATGTGGTAAAGCATAAATTTGCAACGCCATACCATCCACAAACAAGCGGTGAAGTGGAAGTTTCAAACCGAGAAATTAAAAGCATTTTGGGAAAAACGGTAAATGCAAATCGGACGGATTGGTCTGGAAAATTGGATGACGTTTTGTGGGCATATCAGACTGCGTTTAAAATACCAATTTGTATTTCACCATACTAGCTGGTGTTCGAAAAGACTTTCCATCTCCCATTGAGCTTGAACGCAAAACTTTATGGGCGTTGAAGACGCTAAACCTGAATTGGGAAAAGGATGCAAAAGGGAGAGTAAACCAACTCCACGAGTTGGAGGAATTCCGATTGAGAGCATATGAAAGTTCAGCCATGTATAAGGAGAAGATGAAGAGGTGGCACGACACCAAAATCTTTTAGTGCGAATTTCAAATCGGTGACTTTATGTTGCTCTTCAATTTATGGTTGAGACTCTTTCCCGGTAAACTTAAGTCAAAGTGGTCAGTTCCATTTAAGGTAACATGAGTGTTCACAAATGGGGCAATTGAAATTGAAGGAAAACAGGGTCCAACTTTCAAGGTGAATGGGCAGCACTTGAAGCTATATTTTGGAGAATGTTATGAGAATTTGATACTCGAAGTGGTGTATTTGAAAGATGGTTGAAAGTATTTCCACGTCGTGCCATGATGTTAAATAAGGCGCTTTTTGGGAGACAACCCAAGCATTAGTTGTTTTGAATAATGTGTGCTGAATATGCAGGTATAGGTTATTTCACGATGGCATGACCATTTCGGCGAGCCGCCAAATGGACTCGGCGGTCGCGACTTGGCTCGCCTTCTTGGCATCTAGGGAGGGCTGAAATTCTTGAATATTTGGTGAAGTATCTAGGCCACACGGCGATGCACCGAAGAAATTGGGCGAGCCTGACTTCCACTACCCGTTGCATTATCCTGAAGGGTTGGTGTTCTGGAAAATTTGGCGATGATTTACACACACTAGGCGATGCACCGATGTTGTTCGGCGTACCAGATTTTGATTGCCCCTTGGCCCCAACTGGAGTGTTAGCGTTCAAGATATTTCAGTGAGTTGCATGCAAATAGGTGGTACGCTGAAGGGTTCGATGCCCTCCACGTTACTTCGCGGAATGGCCACATAGTGAAGATTCCTCTTAACCCTGTTCTTTTCATTTAGTGCTATTGTATCACTGTTTTTATTTCGTGCTCGTTCATTTTTACATTGAGGGCAATATTGGATGTTTTTGGTGGGGTGGGGACTTATTAGGAATACCACCTCTAGATGTGTTTGAATGAAGTTGTTCTCTTGCATTTTCGAGTGTCAGTTGTGGTCAATAATGATGACTTGAATAGAGCTCTCAATTGAAAGATATGAATGTGCCGCTACGATTAGGCAAACTGAGTTACCTAGGAAATATGTGAACTTTTAGCAGCTTGTTGTGACTAGCCGATTGTCGATTAAGTCTCTTGTGATGAACATTGCACGCTAGCTAGAAAGTGTGGAGTCTTGTTTGATAATTGTATCAAATTCCTTGTGTGGTGAGGTTGTCTTAAATATTGTGCTTGATGACACCTAGATTTTTCCCCGTTGGTCCGATTGATTGATTGAAGCAAGCCATTGAAATGATCTTAGGAAAATGTTTTGAAGAGTGAACCAAATTGATAATATACCTCTTTGTGGCAACCTTGTGAGAATTCTGAACCTTACTTGGCACCTTTTGAGCCTATCCTTTTCTTTGGAAGAAACTTGAGCAACTTTGACCTCTTTATCCCATTACCCATAACCTTCATGAAGTATTGGTTCGTTTGAATAGCCAACTTAGGCCAAAAGCCTAATTTGGGGTGTGGTGAAAAAGAGGAAATTCAAGAAGTGTGATAAACTCCCCCTTTGATGAATTGTTTTTAAAAAGATGGAACCCCTCCATATAAAAAAAAGGGGTGAAAATGAAAAGAATGAAAAAGAAGTGTTGTGAAATAAAATGTGTGAAAGAAGCTAAAGAAATGGGGTATCCGATGAGACTTGCTTAATTGAATAATGGGGTGGATTGTGAACATATTTGAACGTGAAAGAGAAGGAGAAACAATGATTTTTAGGCCATACTTCATGAAAGTAAAAGCCACTAAACCAAAATGCCAAACCTTTACACTCAGCCCCATTACATGCCCTGAAAAGACCTTTGTGATCTTGAGTAAGCTGAAATGAATGTCGATTGGAAAATAAGGGCAAGCCTATGGATGGAGTCATGCATGAGTTCATCTTTGTGAGCGTGAGAGTTGTATTTGATTGTGGAATCTTAAATTGTTGAGGAATTTTGTGTGAATATGGAATCATCTTTATTGGGGGGGCATTTGAATACTTTTGTTAAGATTGAATTTGCATTTGAAGCAAGCATTGTGAGCTCGAGTATACTTGATAATGGTGAGTCACAATTTGAAACTGAGAGTGCACAATTGAGCATTGTATGAGTAGTTTGAACCTTTTGTGTGGATTTGTGTTGTCTTGAGAACCACTGTTTGTAGACATCCTTGTTGAACTAATTGATCTTGATTTTTACCTGAGGACAAATAAAAGTTTAAGTTGGGGGTGTTGATGAGTCTAAGATTTCAACTGATTTAGGGCTTTGTTGTCATAGTTTAAGTATCCTCAATGCCTGATTTATGCTCTAAACTGATATTGATGTATTGATTTGTAGCTCGTAAAACAAAAGAGAAATGAAAGAACGGAAAACAAAAGAGAAATGAAAGATACCTCTCATCTAAGTATCTTTACTCAGCGATCAGCCGATTGGCCTCTTCACCCACAGAAAGTTACAGTAGGCCACTCCTGAGATGAGAGGTTTGGCGAAGGATAAGCCCTATCGGCGAAGAGGAGTTAGTCCGCCGATTTTTACAGAATAATCAATGAGGATGCAAGCAAAATGGCGATCCATAGGATCAAACGGTGCATCATGAAATCCATCGGCGACACCGACATAGACCGCCTAAAGTCACCATGCGCATTAGATGACACTCAATATAAGAAGGCAATGGACAGGGGCGATTGACAAATCGCCGACCCGTTGGCGAAGCACGACTTAATTATTTGATTACCCGTTGATGTTCGTCATTGTTTTAGTTTCTAATTGACATCAAATTCCCCCATCTGACATTTGTGTCACCCTTTCGATTTATGTAAGTGTTTTCGATAATCTCTATTCCTACAACCGATTAAATCGCATTTATAAATTTATAACTAAATTCAAACTTTTACCTCTCCCTCTGGGTTCGACCCCAACTCACTTGTTGGGTTTTATACTAGATTACGATCGTCTACACCTAGTATCGGATGATATGTAGTTGAGCGTTAATCAATAGGAAGTAATTAATTAGGAAAACACCCAACTACCCTTGAAAATAACTGCCAGCTGACCACCAACGGACCCCAGTTGACGGACTGTGGTCTGACCTACGGTCCGTCCTGGTGGACCGTCATTGGTCATCAGAAAGTGGAATTTGGGCCATCAAACCACGGACCGTGGTCTGGCCTACGGTCCGTAGGTCAGGCCATGGTCCTGAATCTCTAGACTTCCCTTAGGTAGGGCCATCCACAGACCACACCTATGGTCGGTGATCCCATCCACGGTCCGTGGGTGGCCCATCGTGGCTAACACCTGCAGTTTTCCCAAAATTGATCCTTTTCCCTTTTTTGGATACAATGTGTTACAATATCTCCCCCTTAGGATCATTCGTCCTCGCATTAGATTCGAGCTGGTTCTAAAAGATTAGGAGAGGAACTAACAACCCAACCTAACAATCCAATGCATGTAACCAAGTAAGAAGTATCGACTTCAATCTAGAACGTTCTCAAAACATCATAAGAGGGGTGAAACTAGCTCTATCAGCCCATCATGCATGCAATGCACATATATAAGGAGGAAACATAAACTCCAACCTAAACATACTCAATGCATCATAAGGAAGTAGGAACTACATCTAGCAATCCAATATGCATGAAATATCAAAATTACTCATGTTCAAGGAGGAACTACCTTCTCCAAGCTAAAAGCATGGTCAACACAATCTCATGGAGCTCATATGCAATTTGTTCTCAAAAAGCATAGCTAAAGCATGTTTATCAATTCATCTCGTTAATCTATAGGCAACTCAGACTCAATGCACAACAACATGAGGAAAAAAATCAATTATGTAAACTCATTTTCTTTCAAAACACAAGTTTTTCATAAACATGCATAACATAAGGAAATCATGGAAACACATAAAACACATAACTCCAAAACAAAGGACAAACCAAGAGGAACTGATTACCTCAAGCTAGAATAGGAGTAGAAGGAAATAGATGAGGATATCCGGACATCATATCGGCCTCGGCCTCCCAAGTAACACCCTCAACTAACTGATTCCTCCACAACACTTTCACGGAAGCTATTTCGTTATTTCTCAACTTCTTAACTTGATGATCTAGAATCTCAACTGGAATTTCCTCATAAGAAAGACTTTCATCAACTCCCAACCCTTCTAAGGGAACTATAAATGTCGGATATCTAACACACTTCTTAAGCATAGAGACATAATAAATTTGATGCACCGTTGCCAACTCATTTAGAAAATCTAACTCATAAACAACCTCACCCACACATCTCAAAATATAATATGGGCCTACATATCGAGGACTAAGCTTCCCTTTCTTACCAAACCTCATTACACCCTTCATGGGTGAGATTTTCAAGTAAACCCAATCGTGAACATCGAACTATAGATCCCTTCTTCTCACATCGGCATATGACTTTTTACGACTTTGAGCCGTTTTCAACTTTTCTCTAATAAGTCAAACTTTTTCTATGGCTTGTTGTACCATTTCGGGACCTATCAGGGCAACTTCACCCACCTCAAACCAACCGATAGGAGATCTACACCTCCTACCATATAAGGCCTCAAATGGAGCCATATCAATACTCGAGTGATAGCTATTATTGTAAGCAAACTCAATCAATGGAAAATGGTTAGCCCAATTACCCTTAAAATCAATCACACAAGCCCTTAACATATCTTCCAAAGTTTGGATAGTACGCTCCGCTTGCTCATCGGTTTTGGGATGAAAGGTCGTGCTTAGCTTAACACGAGTACCAAGACCCTTTTGGAATGACTTCCAAATCTGAGAAGTGAATTGGGTACCACGATCAGAAATAATGGACAAAGGCACTCCATCCAACCTTACCATTTCTCTCAAATACATCTTAGCATACTCCTCCGTTAAATAAGAAACCTTGACGGGAAGGAAATGATCCAATTTCGTCATCCGATCTACTATAACCCAAACCCAGTCATGTTGTCGCCGGGTGCGAGGCAACCCAACGATAAAGTCCATATTCATGTCTTCCCACTTCCAAGTAGGAATGCTAATGTATTGGGACAATCCTCCCGGTTTCTGATGCTCAACCTTCACTTGTTGGCAATTTGGACACTTAGCCACGAATCCCGCAATATCCTTCTTCATCCCATTCCACCAATAGACCTCCCGTAAATCACGGTACATCTTGGTGGCTCCTGGGTGAATGGAATACCACGAACTATGGGCTTCTGTCAAAATCTTTTCCCTCAAGTCATCAACATTTAGAACACATAATCAACCTTGGTATCTAAGTACACCATATCCCCATTGGGAAAAAGCCTCAACGAATTTCTTAAGCACCGCTTCTTTCAATTTTACCAAAATTTGATCAAGACCTTGCTTGGCTTTCACATCTGCCACAAAGGACGATTGAGAACCATTGTGAACCATAACACCACCCTTGGTGGAGTTCACTAGTTGAACACCTAGGCGAGCCAATCTATGAACATCTCGAACCAACTCTTTCTTTTCTTCTTCAATATGAGCAACACTACCCATAGATAACCGACAAAGAGGATCCGCTACCACATTAGCTTTACCAGGGTGATAAAGAACACTCATGTCATAATATTTCAATATCTCAAGCCACCTTCTTTGGCGAAGATTTAGATCTTTCTGATTGAAGACATATTGCAAACTTTTGTCGTCGGTAAACACATCTACATAAACTCCACACAAATAGTGTCTCCAAATCTTTAAGACAAATACAACCGCCGCTAATTCAATGTCGTGAGTAGGATAATTCTTCTCATGGATTTTAAGGTGCCTTGAGGCATAGGTAATAACTTTCACATTTTGCATAAGCACACACCCTAGCCCAATTCTCGAGGCATCACAATAAACCACAAAACCATTCATCCCTTCTGGTAAGGTCAACACCGGAGAGGAAGTAAGTCTATCTTTCAACTCTTGGAAACTATTTTCACACGCTTAGGACCATATAAACTTAGCTTTCTTTTGAGTCAAAGCCGTCAAAGGAGAGGCAATTGAAGAGAATCCCTCAACAAACCTTCTATTGTAACTGGCCAAACCCAAGAAACTTCTAATATCCGTAGGAGTTAGAGGTCTAGGCCAACTCTTGACCGCACCCGTCTTCTTAGGATGTACCTCAATACCCATACTCAAAACAATATGGCCAAGAAAAGCTACAGACCTTAACCAAAATTCACACTTGCTAAGCTTTGTAAAAAGTTGTTGTTCCTTAAGAATTTGCAACACGATCCTTAAATGATCAATATCCTCATTGTCACTCCTTGAGTAGATCAATATATTATCAATTAACACAATCACAGACATGTCAAGCTATTATCTAAACACCCTATTAATCAAATCCATAAATTCCGCCGGAGCATTAGTCAACCAAAACGACATTACTTGAAACTCATAATGACTATACCGAGTATGAAAAGCCGTCTTCAAAATTTCATCATCTTTCACCCTCAATTAGTGATAACCTGATCGAAGATAGATCTTAGATAAATAACTTGCTCATTGAAGTTGGTCAAATTAAATCATCTATCCTTTGAAGAGGATACTTATTCTTAGTGGTCACCTTGTTCAACTGACGATATTTAATACACATACGAAGAGAACAATCTTTCTTTCTAACAAACAAAACTGGATTACCCCATGGAGAGATACTCGGTCGGATGAAACCCTTATCCAACAAATCTTTCAATTGTTCTTTGACCTCCTTAAGTTCTGCCAGAGACAAACGGTAAGGAGGAATATAAAATGGTTGCGTATATGGGAAAAGGTCAATACCGAAGTGTATTTCCCTTTCGGGAGGAATACCGGGTAAATCACTCATTAACAACAGGGAACAACTTGACAGTAGGGGTTTCAGAATCCACATCCCTCACCCTAACTAGATGGTAAATTCAACCCTTAGAGATAATCTTTCTAGCTTTAAGATAAGAGACAAACTGGCCCTTAGGCATGGAATTTCCCCCCTTTCACTCTAGGACAGGTTCATTCGGGAACTGAAACTTGACAACATGAGTTCTACAATCAATAGAAGCATAACATCAGTGCAGCATATCCATACCCAAGATAACATCAAAATCTAACATATCAAGCTCTACCAAGTCAACAAGAGTAACTCTATGGGACAAGGAAACGAGACACTTTCTATAGACCCTCTTAGCCACAGTAAAATCACCAACAAGAGTAGAGACAAAAAAAGGTTATATCAACACATCTGGAAGAACATCAAACCTCGTAGCCACATATGGCGTCATAAAAGACAAGGTATCACCGGGATCAAGTAAAGCATAAATATCAAGTTTGAAAACTTTCAACATACCGGTAACCACATCGGGAGAACCCTTTTGTTCACCACGAGTCTGAAGTGCATAGAATTTGGTTTTTCTTAGGAGCATTGGAACCCGAACCACTAGGAGTAGCTTGCTTTCCATCTCTTTCTTTAGCCATACGCATCGTGCAATCCCTTATTTTGTGACCACTCTTACCACAACCAAAGAAACCCTCTATGTCGGCTAGGCACTTACTCTTGTGCTTCATTCAAGATATTATACAAGTAGACATGGACAATGAAGATCCACTACCATTACCTCCTTCACCCTTAGGGTTAGACACCCTATCTTTTTTGAACTTAGGAGGAGAATTAGAGGAACCTTGACCACAAAACCTTTGTCAAAATCTAGGATGACCTTGTCCATCAGACATTGCATGAGAGAAATTTCCATCTCCGATCTTAGCTCTCTTTACCTCTCTAGACTTTTCCTTAAGTTTCTCCTCCTCAATTTATTATGCATGCACCATGAGACGAGAGATGTCCATGTCATTAATGAGCATGGCGGTTTGGCACTCTTCAACCACCATTTCAGACACACCCAAAACAAACTTACTCATCTTAGCCCTTGAATCGACAACTATTGTGGGAGCATACTTATACAATTGAGTGAACTTTAGAGTATATTCCCTCACACTCATACTTCCTTGTCGGAGGTTTATGAACTCAAGCCCCTTAGCTTCCCTCATCTCAAGGGGAAAGAACCTATCAAGAAAAGCAGCTTTAAACTTCTTCCAATCAAAAGGACCCGCATCTTTTGGTCTCCCTTTCTTTGATTGGTTATACCATATTTGAGCCACACCTTTAGTTGATAAGCAAAAAACTCTGCCTTTTCCACCGGTGTAACTCCCATGATCATCAAAACCTTATAGACCTCATCAATAAGCTCTTGATGATCCTGCTCAACCTTAGAACCATGAAACTCCGGAGTATTCATCCTTGTGAAGTCCCTCACTCTTGAAGTTGTCGTACCCTCATTTGGGTTCACGGGAACCACTACCTCCCTATTCTCTTGGGCCGTCATGGCTTGAGACAACACTTTAAAAGCAGCCCTAAACTCCGCATTAGTCACTTCCTCGGCCAAAGGATTGACTAGAACTTGAGGAAACAAAAAGCTCCTCCCCAAGCTCTTCATGTTCCGGTCGATCCTTTGGCTGAGCAAATGTCGAATGCGGAGTTTAGGGCTTCCTTTCAGGTGTGGGATCAAGCCATGATGGCCCAAGCCAATAGGGAGGTAGTGGTTCCCGTGAACCCAAATGTGGGTACGATGGCTTTAAGAGTGAGGGACTTCACAAGGATGAATCCTCCAGAGTTTCATGGTTCTAAAGTTGAGGAAGATCCTCAAGAATTTATTGATGAGGTCAATAAGGTTTTGATGATCATGGGAGTTACACTGGTGGAAAAGGTGGAGTTGGCCGCTTATCAATTTAAAGGTGTGGCTCAAATATGATATAACTGATGGAAAGAAGGGAGATTGGAAGATACTGGTCCTCTTGATTGGGAGAAGTTTAAGGCCGATTTTCTTGATAGGTTATTTCCCCTTGAGATGAGGGAAGCCAAGATGCATGAGTTCATTAACCTTCGACAAGGAAGTATCAATGTGAGGGAATATGCTCTAAAGTTCACTCAATTGTTTAATTATGCCCCATCAATGGTTGCCGATTCAAGGGCTAAGATGAGTAAGTTTGTTTTGGATTTGTCCGAAATAGTGGTTAAAGCGTGCCGAACTTCAATTCTCATTAATGACATGGACATATCTCATCTCATGGTGCATGCAAAACAAATTGAGGAGGATAAACTTAAGGAAAAGTCTAGGGAGACAAAAAGGGCTTAGACTGATGATGGTAATTTCTCTAATGCAACCTACGATGGACAAGGTTGTCCTAGATTTTGACAAAGGTTTTCTGGTCAAGGTTCATCCAATGCTCCTTCGAAATTCAACCAAGACAGGGTGTCTTACCCTAAGCCGGAAGGAGGTAATGGAAGTGGATATTCATTGCCTAGGTCTTCTTGTACTAAGTGTGGAATGAAGCATGAAGGTAAGTTCCTAGCCGACACGAATGTTTGCTTTGGTTGTGGTAAGAGTTGTCACAAAATGAGGGATTGCCCGATGCTTACGGCTAAAGGAAGAGAGGGCCAACAAGCTTCTCCTAGTGGTTCGGGTTCTAATGCTCTTAAGCAAAACAACTTCTATGAACTTCAGACTCGTGGTGAACAATAAGGTTCTCCCGATGTGTTTACTGGTATGTTGAAAGTTTTTCAACTTGAAGTTTATGCTTTACTTGACCCCGGTGCTACCTTGTCTTTTGTGACCCCATATGTGGCTGTGAGGTTTGATGTGCTTCCTGATGTGTTGTTAGAAACTTTTTCTATCTTTACTCATGTTGGTGATTCGATTTTGGCTAAGAAGGTCTATAGAAAGTGTCCCGTTTCCAAGTCCCATAGATTTACTCTTGTTGACTTGGTAGAGCTTGTTATGTTAGACGTTCATGTTATCTTGGGTATGGATTAGCTGCACTCATGTTATACTTCTATTGATTGTAGAACTCGTGTAGTCAAGTTTCAGTTCCCGAATGAGCCTATCCTAGAGTGGAAGGGGGGAAATTCTATGCCTAAGGGTCAATTTGTCTCCTATCTTAAATCTAGAAAGATGATTTCTAAGGGTGATTTTTCGGAAGTGTTCCCAGATGATCTACCCGGTATTCCTCCCGAGGAGAAAATAGACTTCGGTATTGACCTTCTCCCAGACACGCAACCTATTTCTATTCCTCCTTACCGTATGACTCTGGTAGAACTTAAGGAGTTGAAAGATCAATTAAAAGATTTGTTGGATAAGGGTTTTATCCGACCTAGTATCTCTCCATGGGGTGATCAAATTTTGTTTGTTAGAAAGAAAGATGGTTCTCTTCGGATGTGTATTGATTATTGTTAGTTGAACAAGGTAACCATTAAGAATAAGTTTCCTCTCCCAAGGATAGATGATTTATTTGACACACTTCAAGGAGCAAGTTGTTTCTCTAAGATTGATCTCCGATCGGGTTATCACCAATTGAGGGTAAAAGAAGATGACATTCCGAAGATGGCTTTTCGAACTCAGTATGGTCATTATGAGTTTCTAGTAATGTCGTTTGGTTTGACTAATGCTCCGGTGATGTTTATGGACTTGATGAATAGGATGTTTAGACAATACCTTGACATGTTTGTGATTGTGTTCGTTGATGATATTTTTATCCACTCAAGGAGTGAGAATGAGCATGTTGATCATTTGAGGATCTTGTTGCAAATTATTAAGGACCAATAATTTTTTGCAAAGTTTAGCAAATGTGAATTTTGGCTAAGGTCCGTAGCTTTCCTTGGTCATATTGTTTCAAGGTAAGGTATTGAGATAGATCCTAAGAATATGGATGCGGTCAAGAGTTGGCCTAGACCTCTAACTCCTTCAGAGATCAGAAATTTCTTGGGTTTAGCCGGTTACTATAGAAGGTTTGTTGAGGGTTTCTCTTCAATTCCCTCTCCTTTGACGGTTTTGACTCAAAATAAGGCTAAGTTTATATGGTCCAAAGCGTGTGAAAAGAGTTTTCATGAGTCAAAGGATAGACTTACCTCTCCTCCGGTGTTGACCCTACCTAAAGGGACGTATGGTTTTATGTTTTATTGTGATGCCTCGAGAATTGGGCTAGGTAGTGTGCTTATGCAAAATGGGAAAGTTATTTCCGATGCCTCAAAGCAACTTAAAATCCATGAGAAGAATTATCCTACTCACGACCTTGAGTTAGCGGTGGTCATTTTTTCCTTAAAGATTTGGAGACACTATTTGTATGGAGTACATGTAGATGTGTTTATCAACCACAAGAGTTTGCATTATGTGTTTAATCAAAAAGATCTGAATCTTTGCCAAAGAAGGTGGCTTGAGTTATTGAAAGATTATGATATAAATATCCCTTATCACCCCGGTAAAGCTAATATGGTAGCGGATGCTCTTAGTCAGTTATCTATGGGTAGTGTTTCTCATATTGAAGAAGAAAAGAAAGAGTTGGTTCGAGATTTTAATAGATTGGCTCGACTAGGTGTTCAACTAGTGGACTCCACCAAGGGTGGTGTTATGGTTCATATCAATGAAAAATTCAAGCATTTTCACGATTTTAAACTCATAAGGGGCTTTAACATCAAGAGAGAACGAGACAAAAATAAAGAGACAATTTTACCAAAAAAAAGCACTTTAATAGAAAAAAAGTAATACTACAATTATTCAAAACTTAAAATAACAAAATACAATCAAAAGGGAAATATTGGCACGAAGCCTTTCACCCTGCTAAAAAAATGCAGTGCTCTTAATGCAATATAAAGAAAAGTACGGGAAGGCTGAGATAAAGGGTCCCCCGAAAGGCTTTTCCTGTGGAGCACTCTCGTCTGGGGTCTCAGGTGGTGAAGCCTCAAGAGGGGCATCAATGCTCGGTATTAGGATCACTTGAGGCAGTAGGGAAGGCTCAACTGGGGCATCAGTGCCTGTCTCAATAGTAGAAGGTATGGTGGGGTCTGTAGTGAATCCACTAGAACCAACCTCTAAAGTTTCTTGAAGAGATATCTCCAGTGCTTCCTGAAGAATGACCTCCTCGGTCTCCTATAGCTCAGTCAATGTCTCCGGAATTCCATTCTCTTCCTCCCGCAACTCCTCCTAATCAATCTCCTCGGCCAACATTTCCTCAACCCTCTTACTCTCATCATCATCCACAGAATCAACTCACACAACAATCTCAGGCTTCTCACTAGGGATAGGCACAATGCTTGACATCTCAGGCATAGAAACAGGTGCACCCGATAGGGGTACCTATCCTCAAAGCATGGATAAGTCCGTGGACTGAAACTTGACCATCTTTGTTCCCAGGGTAGCAAGCTCATCTCACTTGGTGTCTAGTGCGCCAGAGCTACCATAGCCCTTCTCTCGAGCCTCTAATTTTTATGTGAGGTCATCCAACCTCACACTGTGACTCTCAATAATCCCCTCATACTTGACCACCCTCTCTATCTATGTAACTAATGCCTTCTTAATGGCCAAATCAATGAGCTTAGGCATGTCCGTCTCTACTCAGACAACCCTAACATCCGCTGACTGGACAAGGCTGCCCATCTAGTATTTCGTAGCCTGGATCAAGGAAGGATGGGAAATAGGAAGGGGGCAAGGCTTCACAGCAGCAGCAACAACAGATATAAAAACAGAAATAGTTGGGCCAACAGTAGAGGAAGGTGTAGAAATAACTTTCTGCTCAACAGAAGGAGCACATGTGCTAGCCTCAGCTACAAGAATAGTAAGATCAACCACTCGCGTCAAATCTGGTGGTGGTGGCATACTCTGAGCCACATCGTCCCGACTCAGCCTCAATCCGTCTGATATCACTAGATGAAGCAGGTGTGACCCTTAAATCTGTAGAAGCCCGAAAAGGGACTCATGCCTTCTCACACAGCTGCACAATTCGTACTAGAAATGAGAGTGTCATCTGGTTTGCCTAGCTCACATCAACATCTCATCATCAATAACACCAACCAAATGTATATGCTCCCTCTCAATGATAGTAACTACCAAGACTGCCTTGTCAACGAAAGGTATAGACTCATTCTATGACGGCATTAGGTTGCTAATGATGAAACCAAACTAATATCTTACCACCACATTTAAGTGTTTCTTCTTGATCCGGCACTATCAGCAATCCAGGAGGGTGAAGAACCAGAAATCAAGTAGGCTAGCCACTCTTTTAGGAAGTCCAAATCTTGACGCATCTAGAGTGAGTACAAATCCTACTCAAATGTCGGCATCTTCAGTGCAGTCTAAATGGCTCTAACCTCGCATCAGACTTTCTTTCCTCGCACCTCCACTTCTTCAAGTGGCTTTTAGATTGTGCCCTTTAACTTCTTTTGAAGGGCCTGAGCATATGCTGCGTTGAACTCCCTCATCCAAGAAGGGATATAATGGTTCCTTATCTTTGTGAAACCCTCGAATTTGTGGAACTGGATAGTATCCCCATTAGATGTGTAGTTACTCATGACTCAATCTATGGAGAACTATGCCTCTTCAAGTATGGTCCTTTCTCCAGCAACATTGAATGTATTTAGGGCTCTTGGAGCGATAACTTAAAGAACTCTGGAAGCCGGTGCTTGTGTAGAGAAATGTTGCACCAACTTCGACATGATCTCTTTCCTCTTTCTCAGCACCCCCTTTTTAGGTTGTTCCCTTTCTTGAGTAGATAATTGTGGAGTAGTAGCTTATTGATAGCGGGGTGCCTCAAAAGGATCATTAATCGAGATTCCCCTTGTCTCTTTGGAGGAGGAGGAGGAGAAGACTCTTTGTCCGACTCAGTGTCGGATGAAAGAACTTGCTTTCCCTTAGTTCGTGCCATTTCCTGCAAAGCACACATTCAAATATAGGATTTGTGAAAATTAGTTCAAATCAAAAGAATATTGAATCACATTTTAAAAGTATTTTAGAGGCTTTCCTATCAGGAAGGCGGATCACCAAATAGGATCGGCAAGCTCCGGTGAGCTCGTAGAAATAGACTGTAGAAAAAGTTACTTGGTTCAGGCATAAAAGGCGGAATCAATGCAAACTCGATGATTCACCGAGTCATTTTCCGCAGGCTAAGACAAGTCCTCTGAAATTGATAGTGCAAAATTGAAAAACAAAAACATCAAGGGCAATATCCACTCCCACTCGGTGATTCGCCAAATGGGTTCGGCGGACTAAGACAAGCCCACCGAATGGGACAATACCCAGGTTCAAGTATATACTAAACAAGGGCAATATCCACTCCCACTCGGTGATTCACCAAATGGGTTTGGCGGACTAAGACAAGCCCACCGAATGGGACAATACCCAGGTTCAAGTATATACTAAACAAGGTCAACTGGGGCTTACTCGGTGATTCATCTAACCTCATTTGTGAGCTAAGACAAGTCCGCCGAACAGGAAGTTTTCAGCCTAGTGCCTAATTTTCACAGCTAATCCAACACACACAACAAATACTAGTTTTCCCCTACATTACAATCCACCTATATTCTTATCTACCATGGATACTAAGATTTCCCCCAATTTTTACTAAATATTTTCACGGATTCACAATTTATCCTTAAGAAAGTAGTCACCATGTCTAGCATTGGAAAAATCATGAAATTAGGTCAACACTGGGCAACTATGACTTCCCCTACATTAAATTTGACTCAGACCCATCATATTTATCTCATTAAGTTCACATTTCAACCACACAAACAAGATTCACAATTTGACAAGCATACAAAGTTCTAATCATACACTAAGATGCTACCCATCGAAATCAAACACATACAAACACTTAAGGGGCTCAAGCCCACACCCCATATGCAATTTTAAATCAAAAATCTCAACAAATATTTGAAAACAAACTTTAATAGTCGTGAAAGTTGATAAAAAAAAGGTATTGGGGTAGGGTTGACATAAAATCTAAGCAAATGCACTCTTCGAACTGTGTAAACACTCACATAGGACTCACAAACACTCAAAGTAGGCAAAGAAAGAGAACAAATTTGAAAAGAATTTAAAATCTCGAAGCTTTTATTTTTTAATTTGAAAAGACCCTTGGTATTTTTATACCAAGACCGTTCGGAGATCTCAAATAACTTTCCCGAATGTATTTGGCGAATCGCCAATAGGAGCTTAAGCTTGTGGAACATGCCTTTACAAACACCAAACTTGAAGCATGATTCAGTGAACCCGTTAGAGTCTGTATACTACACTTTGGCGGATCACCCTTTGATGTTTGATCGCCGATTTTAATAGTACAGTTTTCCATATATTCAAGCCCAAAAAGCGGACAAGAATAAGTCTCGACAATGCCTTTGGCGGATCGCCATTTGGGTTTTGGCATCGCCTATGCTTCCCTTTGTCAATCATTCAACCACATCTAAACATGCACTCACAACGCACGTTATTCAGAAGCAATAAAAACAAAAGTAAAGACTTGGGTGGACTTCTAAGAAGTGGCTTATTTAATGTCGTGGGAAGACATAGTTCTCAAACTCAAAAACCATTCTTGGGGTTTGAGATAGTGTCACTAGGTAATCTTACCTTTTACTTTGGATTGAGATGAGTGGCGATTTGACCCAGTTGGGTCTCCAGCTGCTTAATAGAAACTGAGTTAGATGTCACCATCTGGGTTAAAGTTGAGAAGTCATTTTTCAATTCCTTCAACACCTTATTGTACTCTTCAACCTTGTTGTAGATCCTTGCAAACATGTCTTCAGTATGACTTCCTTATGGCCCAGATGGTTCTTTTAGGCGTGGATGGTCATGGGGAGGTACATACATATATTTTTCCATTTCCTTATCTCTCCAATTTCAACCCTGCCAGTCTTTCCAACCATGTTCTCTATTCTTATGCCAACCTTGGTTCCCACCTTGTCGTTGTCAATTGGTATGAGAACCCCCCTAATTGATTTCCCAAGTATTGAACTTCCTCATTGTATAATGCCTCAAATTTGGCATCATTTGGCCACTGCACACTGTGGGTTCCAACCGCATTTGCTAACTTGCGTCCACCTCCCAAGACATGTTTAGACAACAAATCAATTTGGGTCATCATTTTGGTCATGTTTTCATCTTTTTGAATGTGCTTATTGACTCAATCTTTGCTTAAACTCAGTTGTAGAGGAGGCACTTGGTCCTCTCAAGTATGACATGCCCGTTGACCTTAGTCATATCATCTAGAAACAAAGGAGCCACATCATATGGATGTTTCATTAATCCACCTTGGACTAACTGATCAGCCACACCTTTGTTGAACGAATAAAGGCTGCAATAGAAGTATTGCATAAACAAATTGTTTGGTACGCCATGCGTTAGACATTGCAAAAGCATCTTCTTTAACCTCAGCCACGTCTCATATAGAGGTTCACCTCCAATACGCATGAAATTTTTTATCTGGATTTGTAGCTTAACCATCTTCAAGGATGGAAATAATCTCTCCAAGAAGGCATCATTTAGCCATTCCCATGAAGTGATCGAATCATTTGGCAATTTTGCCAACCATTTTTTAGCTTCTCGAGGTAAAGAGAACGGAAATAACCTCAACCTTACGGACTTTTGGAAGATATTCTTGAACACAAAGGGTCCACATACCTCAAAGAAATTCCTAAGGTATTCATGGGGATCCTCATGAGCTAGACCCCAAAATTTCCTTTCATCTAGAGAAATTGTATCATAGTTCCGGTGATGTGAAACACCGATTTCCTGTGTAACACCTCGGTATTTGAAAGAACTAAATTTAGAAAGAACTAATTTGGAAAGAGTCAAATCTGAAATTTTACAAGTTATGATTTGAATCCTCTTTCCAACGACACCGAGTTTGCTTAATTTAATGCTCGTATGAGGGAGTATGCTTGTTTTAAGTTAGCATGTCAAGTTAAGGAAAGTTACCCGAATTAATGAGGGTTATTTTGATCTTTTCCTTACCTCATCAGCTTAAATCGAATTTAGTAATATTTTTGCGGTCAAAGCTGATTTGGGTCAGTTTTACAAATCCTAAATTATGCTTAGGATTTTTAGAGCAGTTCAAGGAGAGGAAAAGAGGAGAAAAGGAAGAACGATCAAGATCTCTTGCGAATCAAGTAATTTTTTTCACCAAATCGAGGTATGTAAGTTTCATACTGATGCGTTCATTCACCCACACGCCAATCATAATTTACATTATCGAATTCATCCTTTAAAATTGAGAAAATTCATTTCTTGATGGGTGTTCTCGAAATGTTGTTTTCCATTCTTGAATTTTGATGTTTGGTTGAATTCTTGAGGCAAGGATTTTGTTAAAGGATTAAGTAAATTGATAGTTCTGGGGTGGGATTCAGTGAAATTGTTCTGATTTATAAGAATTTGAGAGTTTTTACCTTTGAATTTCAGTGGGTATGATTTGAATCGAGTTTGGAGGAGGAACAAAAGATCGGGCAGAAATAGTTGCCCCGGTCCGCGACGGGAGGAACAAAAGATCGGGCAGAAATAGTTGCCCAGGCCTGTGTCGCGAACAAACACCCCCAGAGAATTTCCTCCCTCTTTGCATCGCGGAGAGAACACGTACTTCACTGTTTCAAAAATTATTTCACGATCAAATATTTTAATTCATCACCGCATCGCGCCCTTTCTCCCTAGGCAGTGTTTTCGCTCATTTTTTATTATTAACTATCTGAAACTCATTTAATCATCATGATATCCTTCCTATTATAAGTCATAACTCTTGAATTCATAATTCAAATTTGAGATAGAGTTAAGAGCGTAGTTTTAGAAAGTCTTACGGGTCATTTTGAGAAGTCTTTAACAATCTTTTTAAAACTTGTTTTATGACTTGAGTACTTGAGTATGAGGATGAGTACTTGAGTATGATGATGAGTAGAGTTTAGTTTCATTTTTAAAAATGAATATATGGAAACTAAGTATTCCCAAGAGTAAATATTTTTACATTTAAGAGGAAAGGAAACACCGATTTCCAAAAGAGTTCATGAGGAGTTTTGAGTACTATCTCTTTTAAGAGAAACCTTTTGAGTAATAATCTCAAAGTTGAGGATGAGGAAATGTGTTTTTTTAAAACATATGAGCTAATTTATATTTTTGGAGTAGTATTGAGCACCGATATGGGGGAGAGTTCAAACAACTCACAGCCCCATAAACCATGTAGCCAACGTGGGTAAAAAGGGTCATATTTTTTAGATGACTCCTTATTGCTTTTAAAGCATAGCTTAGTGGATCCACTTAGTTGAGGAATTCTATACCCTAATAAGGTATATGAAAATTCTAGCAGCGTGGGAAAGACGATGTATCATCACATACCTCATAGTAATTGTTGTCGGTTAGAGAATCTCCCAAATAGAGTTTATTTTGTATTTTTACATACAAACTGAGTTATATTGTATTTTTCAATACATTGAGTTGTTATCTACTATTTTAAAAGATTTTCTTTATATCGCATTATTGTTATTGCTTTTATATTGAAATGTGTTGAGATTGAGTTGAGGTTCAGTTTAGTTGAGACGAGGTAAGTTGTTTCTTCAGTTCTAGTTCAAACTTATGTCATGTTTTAGATTTTCCCTTGCATGCTCGTACATTCCATGTACTGACACCATTTGGCCTGCATCTTTCATAATGCAGATACAGGTAACCATGATCATCAACCAACACTTCATCGATCCAGTTGAGTTCTAGAGTTATTTTTTTAGCCTCCTTACTTCCGGAGGATCTCTTATTTATCTTTAGTTATTTTAGTTTGTTAGGATGATCGGGGGTCTTGTCCAAATATTTCTCATACTGTTAGAGGTTTCATAGATATATAGATAGACAGTAGTAGTTCATGATTCTTGTTCATTTCAGTTGTTATATTCTAGACTTGAGTTCCCCTTGAGGCCAATTTGAATGTTTTACTTCTAAAATAATCTGAGAGTATCTTTTGAGATATTGAGTTGAAGTTTACATTTGAGTTCATCTTATATTGATTAAGTCTTCTACTGAGAGTTGAGCCAGGCCAAGGGTTCGCTTGGGGCCAACAATAGTTCTCGAGTACCGGTCGCCCCAGGGTATAGGCTCGGGGTGTGACAAACTTGGTATCAGAGCACAGAGTTCAAGAGTCCTAGGGTGTCTATGAAGCCGTGTCTATAGAGTCCTAGTTATCGGTGTAAAGCATGCCACATCTATTATTAGGAGGCTGCGACATTTAAGGCCTATCTCACTTTTTTCCTACTCTTTTCGTGCGATAGAGTTCAACTCTATAACGTTTCTTTCTAATTCGTAGTTACTCGTATCTTTCAGATCATGCCTCTACGAAGAGCTTTTAGAGGTCGTCTTGCTAGGAGGAATGTTAATCCTCAGGATCAAGGGGTCCCAATGCACCAGAAGTGCAACCCCAAGGAGAGGTCACCAATGCTCAATTCTGGGATGCTATCTGGATGTTGAGTCAAGTTGTGACAAACCAAGCTGGGCAACACAGAGGGAATCGACAGGATGTGGCTGATACATCCAGAATCTATGAGTTCTTAAGGATGAATCCTCCAGACTTCAATGGTTCAAGTGTCAATGAGGATCCGGAAAACTTTGTGGAGTTATTGTAGAAAATATTTAAGGTGATGCATGTAGCTGATACTGAGCAAGTGGAACTTGCTGCATACCAACTAAAGGGTGTTTCTAGAGTATGGTACGACCAATGGAAGAAAACTAGAGCGGAGGGTGCACCAATTATGAGCTGGGTTTTGTTCGAAGAGGCGTTAATGGGGCGTTTCTTTCCCCGTGAGTTGAGGAAGATGAAGGTAAGAGAATTCCTTACTCTTAAGCAGGAATCTATGAGTGTGCATAAGTACAGCCTCAAGTTCACTCAACTGTCTCGCTATGCTCTAGAGATGGTTGTTGATATGAGGATCACGATGAGCTTGTTTGTTTCTGGGTTGTCTTGCTTGTTAAGTAAGGAGGGCAAGGCATCCATGCTGATAAGATACATGGACATAGCAAGGCTTATGATCCATTTGCAGCAGGTTGAGGAGGATAATCTCAGACATAGAGAATAGTTGCGGAACAAGAAGGCTAAGACTACAGGAAATGAGTTCGGGCAGAAGAAGAGCAATGCGAACCGGTTATCTTTTCAGCAAAAGCAAAATGGACCTGCTCCATCATCTTCTAGTGCACCTGCACCAAGGAATAGAGGTGAGTTTAAGAATCAAAATTCTCAGAACTTTAGAGCTAGGCCTGCACAGTCTCAAGGTAGTGTGGCATAATAAGGTAATGGGAGTCCTGCATGTGCTAAGTGTGGTAGGAACCACCCTGGAGCATGTCGTGATGGCTCCGTTGGTTTCTTCAAGTGTGGTCAGAATGGTCACTTCATGAGAGAGTGCCCTCAAAATAGGCAAGGTAATGGTAATGGGGGCAATAGAGTCCAATCTTCTTCAGTCGCTCCGCCAGACATAGCTGCACCTAGAGGAGCTGCTTCAGGAACATGCGGAGGAGCAAACCGTCTGTATGCTATCACCAGTCGCCAAGAGTAAGAGAATTCACCTGATGTGGTCACTTGTATGATCAAAGTCTTTACTTTTGATGTATATGCATTGTTAGATCCAGGTGCGAGTCTATCTTTTGTGACTCCATACATTGCTATGAACTTTGATATTCTCCCTGAGAAACTTCTTGAGCCCTTTAGTATTTTCACACCTGTTGGTGTGTTTATTAACAGGGTGTTTAAGCCGTATCTTGATATGTTTGTTATCGTATTCAAAGGTGACATTCTGAATTCTTCGAGGAATGGAGAAGATCATGCTAGTCATCTCAAAGTAGTTCTTCAAACTCTCAAGGAGAGAGACTTGTATGCTAAATTCTCTAAGTGAGAATTTTGGCTTTACTCTGTGGCATTCATAGGCTACATTGTTTCTGGTGATGGGATTCGAGTTAACACACAGAAGATTGAGTCAGTTCAGAACTGTCTTAGACCCACATCTCCAGATGATATTAGAAGTTTCTTGGGATTGGCCGAATATTATAGGAGGTTTGTTGAGAGGTTCTCATATATTTCATCCCCTTTGACTAAGTTGACTCAAAAGAAAACAAAGTCCCAATGGTCTAAAGCTTGTGAGAAGAGCTTTCACGAATTGAAAACTAGGTTGACTACTTCCCAGCGTTGACTTTACCAGAGGGTATGCAAGGTTCTGTGGTAGGGTTGCGTATTAATGCAGAATGGTAAGGTTATAGCTTATGCCTCAAGACAGCTTAAGATTAAGGAGAGGAATTACACAACCCATGATCTAGAATTGGATGCGGTAGTGTTTGCTTTGAAAATATGGTGTCACTATCTATATGGTGTTCATGTAGATGTGTTCACCAATCACAAGAGTCTTCAGTATGTATTCATTCAGAAAGAGCTTAATCTCAGACATAGGAGGTGGTTGGAGTTACTCAAATATTATGACATAAGTATTCTCTATCACCCAGGTAAGGCTAATGTTGTTGTTGATGCTTTGAGACAGTTGTCAATGGGTAGTACCGCCCATGTTGAGAAGGACAAGAAAGAATTAGCCAAAGATATGCACAGAGTTGCACGATTGGGAGTCCGATTAGTGGATTCCAATGAAGGAAGAGTAGTGTTGATGAATGGGGATGAATCATCACTAGTGTCTGAAGTGAAAGAGAAACAAGACCAAGACCCTGTTTTGCTTGAATTGAAGGCAAATGTTCATAAGCAAAAAGTGATGGCTTCTGAACAAGGGGGAGATGGTGTATTGAGTTATCAAGGTAGATTCTGTGTACAAAGGGTAGATGAACTCCAAGAGAGGATCATATAGGAAGCTCATAGCTCCAAATACTTTATCCATCCGGGTTCCACAAAGATATATCGTGACTTGAGAGAAATCTATTGGTCGAATAGTATAAAGAGGAATATTGTAGAGTCTGTTGCTAAGTGCCCGAATTGCCAACAAGTCAAGAAAGAGCACCTGAGGCTCGATGGTATGGATCAGAACATAGATATTCTGAAATTCAAGTGGAAAATGATCTATATGCATTTCATTACACGTTTACCGTGGTCACGCAGACAACATGATTGGATTTGGGTGATTTTAGATTGGATGACTGAATCAGCCCATTTCTTACCGGTAGAGACTACATTTTCAGCAGAAGATTATGCCAAGTTATATATTCAAGCGGTAGTCAGACTTCATGGAGTTCCAGTATCCATTATTTAAGATAGAGGTGAGCAATTCACCACACAATTCTGGAAGTCTTTCGAGAAACGTTTGGGTTTGAAGATAAATTTGAGTACTGATTTCAATCCTCAAACAGATGGTCAAGCAGAGCGCACAATTAGACTTTATAGGATATGTTGAGGGCGTGTGTGATCGATTTCAAGGGTAATTGGTATGATCACTTACCTCTCATGGAGTTTGATTACAACAACAATTGTCACTCTAGCATCCAGATGGCTCTTTATGAGGCTCCTTATGGGAGAAGATACAGATCTCCTATTGGATGGTTTGAGGTTGGTGAAGCTGGGTTGATAGGACCAGACTTGGTTCATCAAGCTATGGAGAAAGTGAAGATCATTCAAGAAAGGTTGAAAACAGCGCAAAGTCGTCAGAAATCCTATACTGATGTTAGGAGAAGAGACTTAGAGTTTGAGGTGGATGATTGGGTTTATTTGAAGGTTTCACCCATGAAGAGTGTTATGAGGTTTGGCAAGAAGGGGAAGCTCAGTCCCCGATATATTTTTCCTTACAGGATATCCAAGAGGATTGGCAAAGTAGCCTATGAGTTGAAGCTACTGTCAGAGTTAGCAATAGTCCATCCGGTGTTTCACATATCAATGTTGAAGAAGTGTATGTGCGATCCTTAAATTATTATACCGGTTTAAGATATTGGTATTAAGGACAACCTATCTTATGGGGAGATTCCTGTTAAGATTCTGGATCATCAAGTTCACAAGTTGAGAACCATAGAGGTAGCATCAGTCAAGGTCTTATGGAGGAATCAGTTTGTTGAGGAAGCTACTTGGGAGGCTGAGGAGGATATGAAGAAGAGATACCCACATCTCTTTGAGCCCGGAGATTCCCAATCAAGGTACTAATGATTTCTTTGGTACTTTTTAAGTTGAATATTGTGTTAATTTGCATATTGAGTGTTTGAGCTGGGTGTTAGATGTTACCACCCTTAGTCTACTTAGAATAGTCTCATTCGAGAACAAATATTCCCAAGGGGGAGATATTGTTACACCTCGGTATTTGAAAGTGCTAAATTTAGATAGAACTAATTTGGAAAGAGCCAAATCTGAAATTTTACAAGTTATGCTTAAGTTGTGAATTTTGGGTCAACTTCAAACGGCCATAACTTTCAGTACAAGATGAGATAGGTGGCCTATATGATATCAAATGAAAGGTATTTGAATTCCCTTTCCAACGCCACCGAGTTTGCTAAATTTCGAACTTGTATGAGAGAGATATGCCCGTTTGAAGTTTGCCTGTCCAGTTAAGGCAAGTTACCCGAATTAATGAGGGGTATTTTGATCTTTTTCTTACCCCATCAGCTTAAAATGAATTTAATAATATTTTTGGGGTCAAATCTGTTTTGGGTAAGTTTTACAAATCCTAAATTACACTTAGGGTTTTTGGAGGATTTCAAGAAGAGGAAAAAAGGAGAAAAGGAAGAACGGTCATGATCTCTTGTGAATCGGGAAATTTTTTCACCAAATCGAGGTATGTAAGTTTTCATAGTGATGGGTTCGTTCACCCACACGCCAATCATGATTTACATTATCAAATTCATCCTTAAAGATTTAGAAAATTAAGTTCTTGATGAATGTTCTTGAAGTGTTGTTTTCCATTCTTGAATTTTGATATTTGGTTGAGTTCTTGAGGCACGGATTTTGTTAAGGGATTGAATAAATTGATAGTTCTGGGGTGGTTTTTGCTGAAATTGTTCTGAATTATAAGAATTCGAGAGTTTTTACCGTAGACTTTTAGTGGGTATAAATTGAATGGAGTTTTGGAGAGGAAGAAAAGATCGGGCATAAATAGTTGCCCAGCTCCGCGTCGCGAAGAGAACGCGGACTCCACTGTTTCAAAAATTATTTCGCGACCAAATATTTGAAGTTATCTCCGCGTCGCGCCCTTGCTCTTAAGACTGTGTTTTCGCTCGTTTCTTATTATTAACTATCTGAAACTCATTTAATCATCATGATATATTTCCTATAATAAGTCATAACTCTTGAATTCATAATTCAAATTCGAGTCATTTTGAGAAGTCTTTTACAATCTTTTTAAAACTTGTTTTAAGACTTGAGTACTTGAGTATGAGGATGAGTAGAGTTGAGTTTAATTTTTCAAAATGAATATATGGGAACTAAGCATTTCCAAGAGTAAAGTTTTTTACATTTAAAAAGAGAGGAAACACCGATTTCCAAAAGAGTTCATGAGGAGTTTTGAGTACTATATATTTTAAGAGAAACTTTTTGAGTAATAATCTCAAAGTGGAGGATAAGGAAATGTTATTTTTTTTAAAACATACGAGCTAAGTTATATTTTGGGAGTAGTATTGAGGACCAATATGGGTGAGAGTTCAAACAACTCACAGACCCCATAAACCATGCGGACAACGTGGGTAGGAAGGGTCATACTTTTTAGATGATTCCTTATTTCTTTTTAACCACAACTTAATGGATCCATTTAGTTGAGGAGTTCTATACCCCGGCAAGGTATAGGATACTTTTGGCAGTGTGGGCTAGACATTGTATCATCACATAGCTCATAGTGATGGTTGTCAGTTAGAGAATCTCCCAAACATAGTTAATTTTGTATTTTGATATACAAACTGAGTTATATTGTATTTTCCAATACATTGAGTGGGTATCTACTGTATTAAAATCTTTTATTTATATCGCATTATTGTTATTGCTTTTATATTAAAATGTTGAGGTTGAGTTGAGTTGAGATGAGGTAAGTTGTTTCTTCAGTTCCAGTTCAAGCTTATGCCATGTTTTAGATTTCCCCTTGCAGGGTCGTACATTCCATGTAGTGACGCCATTTGTCCTGCATCTTTCATGATGCAGATACATGTAACTAGGATCATCAACCAGCGCTTTGTTAATCAAGTTGAGTTCCAGAGTTGTTTGGTGAGCCTCCTTGCTTCCGGAGGATCCCTTATTTATCTTCAGTTAGTTCAGTTTGTTAGGATGATCGGGGCTCTAGTTGTAACACCCTATATCCGGAAAAGGGAAATGAACCAGATATTTTTGGGAACTTACAGGTGCCATCCACGCCGGCCAGCTACGGCCTGTGGGTTGAACCACAGATCGTAGGTAGGTCTGTGAAAGGGGCCACCAAAAGTTGTCCAGGACAAGGACCACGACTGGACCGTAGGTGGGTCTAGGGTCGGTGGTCCATGGGCCGTGGGTCAAGGCAAAACACTTTGACCACCAACCACGAGTGTGCAGGATGGACCGTTGGTCCATCCACGATCCGTCGGTGGTGGGTCGTGGGTCACTGCTACCAGTTAATTTCCAAGGGTAGTAAGGTCTTTTCCTAATTAATTAGTTTTTATACTATGTTGTTTTGCCTATGTTTAGGACCCCCATATAAGTCTTTTAACCCACAAATTCACCCCATTTATTTCATTCTTCCAAATTCACAAAAGAATCCCAAATCTCCTCTTAAATATTCTCTCTCTAAAAACTTGAAGAAGAAGAAGAAGAAGAAGGATTCACCTAGGGTTTCAAGCTAAGGTTGCTATTCCTCCATTGAAGGCTAGCAATTGGAGTCAATGTATGATACTTTTCATCCATGGATTTCTTTCAGCCATGGAGTTCCCAAATTCCTCTATTTCAAAAGGTAAAATTCCCTAATTTAGTTATTGTTTCCTTCAATTATCATGGGTTCTTATCATTATTGATTTAAATAATTTAATTATGATCTTCTATGAATGAATCAATGAATTGCAATGCTTTTATGATGAATCCCCCCATGAACCCATGTGATCACTATGTTTTCAAGTTATGAACTATATGTTGTGGGATTTTGATCTTCAAGGAAGAGTTTTATTAAATTGAGCATGTATTACTAGTTTTACATGAATTTATGATGAAATCAATATATAACCCATATTTTTTAAGAGTTGATGATAAAATTGGGTTTTTGACCTCAAGGAGGTGAATTGTGGACTTATGCATTTTCTTATGAAATCTATGCAAATGTTTTAAGGGTGCTTTGAGAGTAAAGTACCAATGATGATGTTCTGTTGTGAAAGGATATTCTCACTAAAATACATTACTAGCATGATGTGAAGGGTTTTCTCACATAGAAAGGATTCTTAGGTTGAAAGACTTCCTCACCTAATTGAATCAAAGACTGGGAGCTATCTTAATGAAACTAGCTTGAATTGGTTGTCCAAGGGCACCTTTTCATGAGTAATGAAGTCAAGTACGAAATGACTATTCTGTGGGAATTTATGCTTAGCACCGAGTGGATATTGCTAGTGAGATGGAAACTTT
The DNA here is from genome assembly GCA_029582245.1 of Solanum etuberosum. Lineage (NCBI taxonomy): Eukaryota > Viridiplantae > Streptophyta > Magnoliopsida > Solanales > Solanaceae > Solanum > Solanum etuberosum. Next base: position 68,006 of record JAJONR010000614.1, on the reverse strand, counting down.
CCCGTAGTAGAGGCCGGGTTTCCAAACCAATCTCATGAGATTGAAGATCTCCCGTATTAGAGGCCGGGTTTCTAGTAGTAATCTCCTTATCCCATAATTATGTGCCCCCATAGGTTGATTACCTAGTGTATCCACTTAAGCTAGAAGTTCAAGGTTCTACCTTGGCAAGTAGGACAACCCTTTTTGGTGTGGGAGACACCGGGGGATCATGTTATAGCTCACATGGTCTCTATGTCAGTTAAGACTAATTCCCCACAAGTAATAATGAACTAAGGTTACTCAAGGAGTATCATGTATGAGTTCTAAGGTTTTAAAGAAGAAGTTAGCTTGCATTCGCCATGATTTATGACTCATGTTTTATAACTCTTTCATATGATATTTAAGCTTTGTCAATTGCATATCATGAAATGAAATGTCCCTTTTTGCATGTTTTAAATGTTTTATGCATGGCTATGATACTTGGTACATTGTTTTGTACTAACGCATACTCTTGCCTACATGTTTCCCAAATGTAGGGTCCGACAAATAGGTTTCCGAGTCTCGTGGCTAGTAGTTGAGTTCGTGATTTCCCAAGCTTTGGCAAGTCCTCATGCTTCGAGGACGGAGTTATTGTATTTAGTTTCTTTCATGTATTTTCTCTTTTGGACATGATGTATGGGCTAGGCCCAATTTAATTTTATTGTATTAGATAGCTATGATGAGACAATAGTTTAGACTTCCACTTTTCGTTTCTATAAAAGGTTTTGGACTTGGACTATTGTTTTACACTTATTGTTTTATTTCTTATGTTATGAGAGCCAAGTGGCTTGTATGGAGTCCTTCGGGGTTCTATATTCCATGTTACATCTAGGGGGTACCCCTGGGTCGTGAAAAACTTGGTAATCAGAGCATAAAGTTTAGAATGGTCCTAGGATGTCTAACAAGCCACGTCTAGTAGATTCTTGTTCATGAGTGTGAAGCGCTCCATATTTATGAATGAGAGGCTACAAAATGATTAAGAAACTCCACTTTTTTCACTACTCTTAAGTCGTGTGATAGAGTTTAAATCTATAAAGTCTCTCTCCTAATCCTTATCCTATGTTCTTCAAGATATGGATTCCCGAAGAGCTTATGCTAGAATGAATGTGAGGGAGAATGCGGAACAAGAAGCTCCTCCCTAAGCTCCTCAAGTTCAGGTCGATCCTTTGACCGAGCAAGTATCCAATGCGGAGTTTAGAGCTGCTTTTCAAGTATTAGCTCAAGCCATGACGGCCCAAGCCACTAGGGAGGTAGTTGTTCCCGTGAACACAAATGTGGGTACGACGGATTCAAGAGTGAGGGACTTCACAAGGATGAATCCTCCGGAGATTCATGGTTCTAAAGTTGAGGAAGATCCTCAAGAGTTTATCGATGAGGTCTGTAAGATTTTAATGATCATGGGAGTTACACCGTTGGAAAAGGCGGAGTTGGCCTCTTCCCAATTGAAAGGTGTGGCTCAAGTATGGTACAACCAATGGAAAGAAGGGAGGCTGGAAGATGGGGGTCCTCTTGATTGGGAGAAGTTTAAGGTCGTGTTTCTTGATAGGTTCTTTCCCCTTGAGATGAGGGAAGCTAAGGTGCTAGATTTCATTAACCTTCGACAAGGGAATCTGAGTGTCAGTGAATATGCTCTAAAGTTCACACAATTGTCTAAGTATGCTCTGACAATGGTTGCGGATTCAAGGGCTAAGATAAGTAAGTTTATTTTGGGTGTGTCTGAGATGGTGGTTAAGAGTGCCGAACCGCAATGCTCATTCATGATATGGACATCTTTCTTCTTATGGTACATGCACAACAAATTGTGGAGGAGAAACTCAAGGAATAGTATCGAGAGGTAAAAAGGGCTAAGACCAGTGATGGCAACTTTTCACATGCAGGATTCGATGGACAAGGTCGTCGAAGATTCCGACAAAGGTTTTCCGGTCAAGGTTCCTACAATGCTCCTCCAAAGTTCAACAAAGATAGGGTGTTTATCCCTAAGCCTCATGGAGGTAATTGTAGTGGATCTTCATTTCCTAGGTCTGATTGCACTAAGTGTGGCAGGAAGCACGATGGTAGGTGTCTAGCCGGTACGGATGGTTGCTATGGTTGTGGTAAAAGTGGTCACAAAATGAGGGATTGCCCAATGCTTATGGATAAGGGGAGAGAGGGAAAGCAAGCTCCTCCTAGTGGTTCGAATTCCAATGCCCCTAAGCAAAACCGCATCTATGTACTCAAAAACTGAGGTAAACAAGAGAGTTCTTCGGATGTGGTTACCGGTATGTTGAAAGTTTTCCAACTTGATGTTTATGCTTTACTTGATCCCGGTGCTACCTTGTCTTTTGTGATGCCATATGTGGCTACAAGGTTTGATGTGCTCCCCGATGTGTTGTTAGAAACTTTTTCTGTCTCTACTCATGTTGGTGATTCTGTGGTGGCTAAGAGGGTCTATAGAAAGTGTCTTGTTTCCTTCTCCTATAGAGTTACTCTTGTTGACTTGGTAGAGCTTGATATGTTAGACTTTGATGTTATCTTGGGTATGGATTGGCTGCACTCTTGTTAAAGCTAGAAAGATGATTTCTAAGGGTTGCATTTACCATCTAGTTAGGGTGAGAGATGTAGATTCTGAAACCCATACTCTCGAGTTGGTCTCCATTGTTAATGAGTTTCCGGAAGTGTTCCTAGATGATCTACCCGGTATTACTCCCGAGTGGGAGATAGACTTTAGTATTGACCTTCTTCCAGATACGCAACCTATTTCTATTCCTCCTTACCGTATGGCCCAGGAAGAACTTAAGGAGTTGAAAGAACAATTGAAAGATTTATTGGATAAGGGTTTCATCCGACCAAGTATCTGTCCATGGGGTGCTCGAGTTTTGTTTGTTAGAAAGAAAGATGGGTTTCTTCGTATGTGTATTGACTATCGTCATTTGAATAAGGTGACCATTAAGAATAAGTATCCTCTCCCAAGGATAGATGATTTGTTTGACCAACTTCAAGGGGCAAGTTATTTCTCTAAGATCGATCTCTGATCGGGTTATCACCATTTGAGGGTGAAAGATGATGACATTCCGAAGACGACTTTTCAAACTCGGTATAGTCACTATGAGTTTCTTGTAATGTCGTTTGGGTTGACTAATGCTCTGGTGGTCAAGAGTTGGCCTAGACCTCTAACTCCCTCGGATATTAGAAGTTTCTTGGGTTTCGCAGGTTACTATAGAAGGTGTATGGAGGATTTCTCTTCAATTGCCTCTCCTTTGACGGCTTTGACTCGAAAGAAAGCTAAGTTCATATGGTCGAAAGTATGTGAAAATAGTTTTCAAGAGTTGAAGGATAGATTTACTTCCGCTCCGGTGTTGACCTTACGGGAAGGAACGGATGATTTTGTGGTCTATTATGATGCCTCTAGGATTGGGCTAGGGTTTGTGCTTATGCAAAATGGGAAAGTTATTGCCTATGCCTTAAGGCAACTTAAAATCCATGAGAAGAATTATAATACTCACGACCTTGAGTTAGCGGCGGTCGTATTTGCCTTAAAGATTTGAAGACACTATTTGTACGGAGTTCATGTTGATATTACTAACGATCACAAGAGTTTGCAATATGTGTTTAATGAAAAGGATTTGAATTTTTGCCAAAGAAGGTGGCTCGAGTTATTGAAGGATTATGACCTAAGTGTTCTTTATCACCCCGGTAAAGCTAATGTGGTAGCGGATGCTCTTAGTCGGTTATCTATGGGTCACTTGCTCATATTGAAGAAGAAAAGAAAGAGTTGGTTCGAGATGTTCATAGATTGGCTCGATTAGGTTATCAACTAGTGGAATCTACCAAAGCTAGGGCTATGGTTCACAATGGTTCCAAATCATCTTTTGTGGTGGATGTGAAAGCCAAGCAAGGTCTTGATCTAATTTTCGTAGAATTGAAAGAGGTGGTACTTAGAAAATCCGTTGAAGATTTTTCCCAAGGGGGAGATGGGGTACATAGATACCAAGGTCGTTTATGTGTTCCGAATGTTGATGACTGGAGGGAACAAATTTTGACAGAAGCTCATAGTTCATGAGATTCCATTCACCCGGGAGCCACAAAGATGTGTCGTGATTTATGGGAAATCTATTGGTGGAATGAGATGAAGAGGGATACTGCGGGATTTGTGGCTAAGTGTCTTAATTGCCAACAAGTGAAGGTTGAGAATCAGAAACCGGGAGGTTTATCCCAAGATATTAGTATCCCTACTTGGATGGAGGAGGACTTGAATATGGACTTTATTGTTGGTTTTCCTCACACCCGGCGACAACATGACTCTATTTGGGTTATAGTAGATCGGATGACGAAATCGGCTCATTTCCTTACCATCAAGGTTTCTTTTTTGGCGGAGGACTATGCCAAGATATACTTGAGAGAGATGGTAAGGTTGCATGGAGTGCCTTTGTCCATTATTTCCGATCCTGGTACCCAATTCACTTCATAGTTTTGGAAGTCATTCCAAAAGGGTCTTGGCACGAAAGTGAAGCTTAGCACGGCCTTTCATCCCCAAACCGATGGGCAAGCGGAGCGTACTATCAAGACTTTGGAGGATATATTAAGGCTTGGTGTGATTGATTTTAAGGGTAATTTGGATGACCATTTGCCATTGATTTAGTTTGCCTATAATAATAGCTATCACTCAAGTATTAATATGGCTCCATTTGAGGCCTTGTATGGAAGGAGGTGTAGATCTCCCATAGGTTGGTTTGACATGAGTGAAGTTGCCCTAATAGGTCCCGAATTGGTACATGAGGCCATTGAGAAATTTCGACTTATAAGAGAAAGGTTGAAAACGGCTCAAAGTCGGAAAAATTCTTATGCCCATGTGAGAAGAAGGGATCTAGAGTTTGATGTTAATGATTGGGTTTACTTAAAAATCTCACCCATGAAGGGTGCAATGAGGTTTGGTAAGAAGGGGAAGCTTATTCCCCGATATGTAGGCCCATATCAAATTTTAAGGCGTATTGGCAAGATTGCCTATGAGTTAGATTTTCCAAGTGATTTTGCAAAAGTTCATCATGTATTCCATGTCTCTATGGTTAAAAGGTGTGTTGGAGATTCGACACCCATAGTTTCCCTAGAAGGGTTGGGAGTTGATGAGAGTCTTTCTCATGAGGAAGTTCCGGTTGAGATTTTGGACCGGAAAGTTAAGCAATTGAGAAACAAGGAAATAGCTTCCGTGAAAATTTTGTGGAGGAATCAGTTAGTTGAGGGTGCTACTTGGGAGGTCGAGGCCGATATGAAGTTCCGATATCCTCATCTTTTTCCTTCTACTCCTATTCTAGCTTGAGGTAATGAGTTCCTCTTGAGTTGTCCTTCTTTTGGGAGTCATGTGTTTTTATGTGTTTCCATGATTTTCTTTATGTTATGCATGTTCATGAAAACTTGTGTTTTGAAAGAAAATCAGTTTATATGTTTGATTTTCCTCATGTTGTTGTGCATTGAGTATGAGTTTCCTCTTCATGAGATGAATTGATGAACATGCTTTACCTATGCTTTTTTTAGAGTAAATTGCATAGAGGCTCCATGAGATTGTGTTGAGCATGATTTTAGCTTGGAGAAGGTAGTTCCTCCTTGAACATGAGTAATTGTGAAAATTCATGCATATTGGGTTGCTAGATGTAGTTCCTACTTCCTTATGTTGCATTTGAGTATGATGAGCTTGGAGTCGATAGTTCCTCCTTGGTTGCGTGCATTGCATGGTAGGTTGGGTTGTTAGATCCTCTCCTACTCTTTTAGAACCAGTTTGAATCTCATTCGAGGACGAATGGTCCCAAGGAGGAGATATTGTAACACCCCGTATCTGCAAAAGGGAAATGAACCAGATTTTTTTTGGAAACTTACAGGTGTCATTCACGGAGGCCAGCTACGGCCTGTGGGTTGAACCACGGACCTTAGAAAGGTCCATGGAAGGGACCACCAAAATTTGTCCAGGCCAAGGACCATGACTTGACCTACGGACCATAGGTGGGTCCCCAGTCCGTGGTCCAGGGGCCGTGGGTCCAAGCAAAACCATCTGACCACCAACCACGAGTGTGCAGGACGGATCGTTGGTCCATCCACGGTCCGTTTGTGGTGGGTCGTGGGTCACTGCTGCCAGTTAATTTTCAGGGGCAGTTGGGTCTTTTCATAATTAATTAGTTCCTATACTATGTTGTTTTGCCTATGTTTAGGACCCCTAATAAGTCTTTTAACCCCAAAATTCAACCCATTTATTTCATTCTTCCAAATTCACAAAAGAATCCCAAATCTCCTTTCAAATATTCTCTCTCTAGAAACTTGAAGAAGAAGAAGAAGAAGGATTCACCTAGGGTTTCAAGCTAAATTCCAATTCCTCCATTGAAGGGTGGCATTTCGAGTCAAGGTATGATAGTTTTCATCCATGGAGTTCCAAAATTCCTCTTCTTGTCACGCCCTGAGCCTACACCCTGGGTGGGACTGGCACGGGAGAACCATTGCAGCCTCAAGCGAACCCTTAGCCTGGCTTAACTTATAGCGAAAGACTTAAATAACAAGAAAACAGTCTGAAAAGATAAACTCATGCAATAAACTTAGAATTTCTTAAAAGAAACATTCAACTAGCCAAGATGGCAACTCAAGTCTCAATCATCAAAACTGAAATGGAAAGACTCAAGAACTAACATCAACTAACTGTCTATAAAGCCTCTAATTAACTGAGATGGACGTCGGACCAGACCCATGACATCCTAATGAACTAACTGATAAAACAATAAAAAGGGATCCTCTGAAAGTAAGGAGGCTCACCAACAACTCTGAAGTTCAACTGGATCAACGATGCGCTGGATGCTGATCCTGGTTACCTAAATTTGCATCATAAAAAGATGGAGGCTAACTGGCATCAGTACATTGAATGTAAGAGCATGCGAGGCGAATACTAAAACAAGACATAAGTTTGAAAGGAACTGAAGGAATATACCTGGTCTCAACTCAACTCATTTCAATATAAAGCAATAATATAAATGCAATATAAAGAAAAGCTTTTAAAACATGGATAACAACTCTGTGTATTTAGAAATACAATGGTAACTCAGTTTCTATGCAAGGATACAATTTAAACTCTATTTGTATGTGAAAATACAAGTAATATGTGTGTATATAAGAATACAAAATATAATTGTGGGAGTTTTTCTAACCGAAAACCATCACTTATAAGATATGTGATGATACAACGTTTTACCTCACGCTGCAAGGGCCGTCCTATACCTTGTCGGGGTTATAGAACCTAACTACTAAGTGGATCCACTAGTCTATGCTAAAAAGCACTAAGGAATCATCTAAAAAGTATGACCTTTTTCTACCCATGCTGGCTACACGGTTTATGGAGACTATGAATTAGCTGAACTCAAGCTCATTCCTAAATCACTGCTCAATACTTCTCCCAAAATGTAACTAGCTCATATGTTTAAAAACACAACTCTTTCTGTGGTTTGAGATAATTACTCAAAAACTAGCCCAAAGGCTCTCTTGTAAATCATTGTTTCCTTTCTTGCTTAAATGTGAAAAACATTTATTCTTTACTCAAAACTAGCTCAAAGGCTCTTTTGGAAATCAATGTTTCCTTTCTTGTTTAAATGTGAAAACATTTACTCTTTGGGAATACATAGTTCCCATATACTCTTTTGAAGAAAAATAACTTCATTTGTTACTCCTACTCAACTCAAAACTCAAGTCTTAAAACAGGTTTAAAGCATTTGCAAAAGACTTTTGGGAGGACTCTAAGAACTCTCTAGACTCGATTCTTAACTTTTCTTGAATTTGAATTTATGGATTCAAGGTTGTGATTTGTGATAGGAAAGATCTTGTGATGTTTAGGAGTGTTTTTAGATAGTTAAATATGAGAAACGATCAAGAAAACACTGTGTGGAAGCAAGTCCGCGATGGGGATATGCATTTTTATTATTCGGTCGCGAAACAAATTTTGTTGCAGAGGGGTCCACCACCTCTCTGCAACGCAGAGAAAATTTCTGTGAAAGGGGGAGGCAGGTCTGCGACGCGGAGCAAGGTGCCAGATTGGCCCGACTTTTCCCTTCTTCATTTTCTAACCCCCAATTCGCCTAATTTCGATTATTTATCTCAATTTATCTTTAGATTCAAATACCCAGTATATGTACACAAGATTCTAACTCAAAACAACTCTTAAAATCGATAAAACTATCTCAAGAAATTCATCAATCCCCTCCAAGTTCAAGAATGAAAGCAATTCAACAACACAACTCAAGAACATCAAATCCTCAATCTTTTAAGATGAAAATTACACTGAAATAAATATGTTTGGCTCGTGGGTGAACGAACCCATTGCTATATGAAGTCACATACCTCTTAGGATCGAATCCTTGGCGAACTCCGCAACCAAAATCGCAAGAACTTAACGAATCTTGACCTTTTCTCCTCCTTTCTCCTCTTGAGTTCTTTCTCTAAAAACCCTAGCGTGAAATTTGAGTGCGTAAACTGAACAAATTCAGTTTAGACCCCAAATAAATTACTAAAAATGGATTTAATTAATTGGGTAATGAAAAGACCAAAATACCCTTCTAAAATCCGGGTGACTTTCCTTATTCAGAGAGCTCAACTTCAAATGGGCATATCTCCCTCATAGGAACTCGAAAACTAGCAAACTCGGTGGCGTTGGAAAGATAATTCAAAGACCTTTCATTTGATATTTTGTAGCACACCTAACTTCCTGTTTTTTGAGTTGATGTCGTTTGAAGTTCACCCAAAACAAATAATTAGCTTAACTTGTCAGAATTTCAAAATTTGATTATTTCCCAAAACGGTTCTTTCTAATTTTAGCTCTTTCAAATAGCGGGGTGTTACAATATCTCCCCCTTGGGAACATTCGTCCTTGAATGAGATTACTCTTAGTAGGCTAAGGGTGTAACATCTAACATCCAGCTCAAACACCCAACAAACAAAATGTAAATACAACATGCTAACTTAAAACAAATGTCAAGAAAAGGATTAGTACCTTAATTTGGAACTTCTCCGAATTCAAAGTGATTTGGGTATCTCTTCTTCATGTCCTCCTCAGCTTACCAAGTAGCTTCCTCAACGAACTGATTTCTCCATAAAACTTTGACTGATGCTACTTCGTTGGTCCTCAACTTGCGAACTTGACGATCTAGAATATGAACAGGGATCTCCTCATAAGATAAGTTATCCTTAATACCAATATCATCAGTATGTATGATAAGTGAAGGATCGCCCATACACTTCTTCAACATTGAAATGTGAAATACCGGATGAAACGGTGCTAACTCTTAGGATAGCTCTAACTCATAAGATACATTGCCGATCCTCTTGGATATTTTGTAAGGACCAATATATCGGGGACTAAGCTTCCCCTTTTTGCCAAATCTCATAACACCCTTCATGGGTGATCATCCCAATTACCCTTGAAATAAATCACACAAGCCCTCAACATATGTTCTAAAGTCTGAATAGTGCACTCTGCTTGACCATTAGTCTGAGGATGAAAAGCATTATTCAACTTCACCTTTGAACCCAAACCTTTCCTGAATGACTTCCAATATTGTGCAGTAAATTGTGCACCTCTGTCTGAAATAATCGACACTGGAACTCCATAAAGTCTGACTACCTCTTGAATATATAACTTAGCATAATCTTCTGCTGAATGGGTAGTCATTACTGGTAAGAAATAGGCTGATTTAGTCATTCAATCTACAATCACCCAAATGGAATCGTGTTGCCTGTGAGACCCCGACAAACCTGTAATAAAATCCATATTCATCATCTCCCACTTCTATTCCGGAATCTCTATATTCTAAGCCATACCACTGGGCTTTTGATGCTCTACTTTAACTTGTTGACAATTCGGGAATTTAGCAACGAACTCAACAATACCTTTCTTCATACTATTCCACCAATATACTTCTCTCAAGTCACGATACATCTTTCTTGAACCCGGATGGATAGAATATCTGGAGCTATGAGCTTCCTCCATGATCCTCTGTTGGAGTTAATCCACCTTTGGTACACATAATCTACCTTGATACCTCAATACACCATCTCCCCCTTGTTCAAAAGCCATCATTTTTTGCATATGAACATTTGCCTTCAATTAAAGCAATATAGGATCTTGGTCTTACTTCGCTTTTACATCTGACACAAATGATGATTCAACCCCATTCATCACCACTGATCATCCTTCTGTGGAATCCATTAGTCGAACTCCTAATCGTGCAAGTCTATAGAAATCTTTTGCTAACTCTTTCTTGTCTTCCTCATAATGGGCGGTACTACCCATAGATAACATGCTCAAGGCATCAACAGCAACATTAGCCTTACCTGGGTGATAAAGAATACTCATGTCATAATCCTTGAGTAACTCTAACCATCTTCTCTGTTTGAGATTAACTCTTTCTGACTAAACACATACTAAAGACTCTTCTGGTCGGTGAACACATCCACATGAACACCATAAAGAAAATGACACCATCTTTTCAAAGCAAATACTACGGCAGCCAACTCTAGATCATGGGTTGGGTAATTCTTCTTGTGAACTTTCAGCTGTCTGGAGGCATAAGCTATAACTTTACAATTCTACATTAACAAACAACCCAGCACAACTCTGGACGCATCACAATATACAACAAAACCTTGCGTACCTTTTGGTAAGGTCAATATTGGGGCAGTAGTCAACCTAGTTTTCAATTCCTGAAAGCTTTTCTCACAAGCTTCAGACCATTGAAACGTCACTATTTTCTTAGTTAACTTAGTCAATGGGGATGAAATAGATTATAACTCCTCGGCAAACCTTCTATAATATCCATCCAACCCCAAGAAACTCCTGATATCAGTTGGACATGTGGGTCTAGGCCAATTCTGCAATGCCTCTATTTTTTGAGTATCAACTCTAATTCCATCAGCAGAAACAACGTGGCCTAGGAAAGCCACAAACTCAAGCTAAAACTCTCACTTAGAGAACTTAACATACAAATCTCTATCCTTTAGAGTTTGGAGAACTCTTCTGAGATGGCTAGCATGATCTTTCTCATTCCTCGAATAGATTAGAATGTCATCAATGAATACGATAACAAACATATCTAAATAAGGCTTGAATACTCTGTTCATAAGGTCTATGAATGTTGCAGGAGCATTGGTCAAACCAAAGGACATACCTAGGAACTCATAATGACCGTAACGGGTCCTGAAAGTTATATTAGGGATATCATATTTTCTTACTCTCAACTGATGATAGCCAGATTTGAGGTCTATCTTCGAAAAACAAGTGGCACCCTGAAGTTGATCGAAGAGATCATCAATTCTCAGAAGAGGATACTTATTCTTGTTAGTAACTTTGTTCAACTGACGGTAATCTATACACATTCTAAGAGAACCATCCTTCTTTCTCACAAATAAGACCGGAGCGCCCAAAGGTGAGACACTTGTTCGAATAAAACCCTTCTCAAGGAGATCTTTCAACTGCTCTTTTAACTCTTTCAACTCTGCTGGTGCCATCCTATATGGCGGAATAGATATAGGATGAGTATCAAGAAGAATATCTATACCAAAGTCTATTTTTCTATAGGGAGGGACTCCGGGAAGATCATCTGGAAAGACATCTTGAAACTCTCTTACTACTGGAACTGACTGAATAGGAGGTGACTCAACACTAGAATCATTAACTCAGACTAAGTGATAGACACACCCCTTGGAAACTAACTTTCTCGCCTTAAGGTACGAAATGAAACGACCCTTAGGCACTGCTAAACTACTCTTCCACTCTATAATTGGCTCATTAGGAAACTGGAACTTAACAACTCGAGTTCTACAATCGACTGAGGCATAATAAGCATGAAGCCAGTCCATACCTAGAATGACATTAAAATCTACCATATCTAACTTAACTAAGTCAGCCATGGTGCTCTTGTGATTGATGGAAATTGTACAATCACGATAAACTCTCTCAGCTAGAATAGACTCACCAACAGGTGTAGAAACACTGAAGCACTCAAGAAGTTTCTCAAGAAAAATATCAAAATTCATCGCAACATAAGGAGTCACAAAAGATAGACTCGCTCCTGGATCTAGCAAAGCATAAACATCAAAATTAAAGACTTAGATCATACCAGTGACAACATCTAGAAAATCCTCTTGCTATTGGCGATTAGTAATAGCATAAAGACGGTTTTCTCATCTGCCTGACCCTGAAGTAGCTCCTCTAGATACAGCTCTTTCTGGTGGAGCAAGTGAAGAAGATGGAGCTCTATTGCCCCCATTACCATTACCTTGCCTGTTCTTAGGACACTCTCTCATAAAATGACCGTTCTGACCATACTTGAAGAAACCAGTGGAGCCATCACGACACACCCCTGAGTGGCTCCTACAACACTTAGCACATGCAGGAGTCTTATTACCTCCTTGCACCATACTATCCTGAGAATGCGTAGGTCTAGCTCCGAAATTCTGTGAATTCTGAATATTGAACTGACCTTTGTTCCTTGGTACAGGTGCACTAGAAGATGATGGAGCGGGTCCCTTTTGTTTCTTTTGGAAAGATGACCGGTTGGCATTGCTCTTCTGCTGCCCGGACTCATTCCCTGTCTTAGCTCTTTTGTTTCGAAATTCCTCTCTATCTTTCAGCTTCTCTTCCTCAACCTGTTGCACATGGATCATCAGCCTTGTTATGTCCATATCTCATATCAGCATAGCTGCCTTGCCTTCCTTACTTGACAGACGAGACAACCCAGCAACAAACAAACTCATCCTGCCTCTCATGTCAGCAACCATCTCCGGAGCATAGTGGGAAAGTTGGGTGAACTTCAGACTGTACTTATGAACACTCATAGATTCCTGCTTAAGAGTAAGGAATTCTCGTACCTTGGCTTCTCTCAGTTCACGGGGAAAGAAACGCCCCAAGAAGGCCTCATCAAACAAAGCCCAACTCACAAGTGGCGCACCTTCAGCTCTATTCTTTTTCCATTGATCAAACCAGATTCTAGCGACACCCTTCATTTTGTATGCAGCTAGTTCCACCCTCTCATCATCAGTAACATTCATAATCTCAAAAACCTTCTGAAGCTCTTCAACAAAGTTTTTTGGATCCTCAGTGACACTTGAACCAGTGAAGCTTGGAGGATTCATCCTTAAGAACTCACGGATCCTTGAAGTATCAGCCACTTCCTGTCGATTCTCTCTCTGTCCAACTTGATTGGTCACAGCTCGACTTAACATCTAGATAGCTTCACGGAACTCAGCATTGGTGACCTCTCCTTGGGGTTACACTTTAGGTGCTTAGGTACCCTTTGATCCTGTGGTTCAAAATTTCTCCTAGCGGGACGACCTCTGACAGCTCTTTGTGGAGGCATGATCTGAAAGACACGCGCAAGCATGAGTTAGAAAGAAACTTTTATAGAGATAAACTCTATCGCACGAAATGAATATGAGAGAAGATAGATAGTTCCTAAATGTTGCAGCCTCCTAATTATAGATGTGGCACGCTTCACACCGATAACTAGGACTCTACAGACATGGCTTCATAGACTCCCTAGGAATCTTGAACTTTGTTCTCTGATACCAAGTGTGTCACGCCCCGAACCGACACCCCTGGGCGGGACTGGTACTTGAGAACCATTGTTGGGCCCAAACGAACCCTTGGCCTGGCTTAACTCATAGCAGAAGACTTAAAGAACAAGAAAACAGTCTCAAAAGATAAACTCATGCAATAAACTTAGAATGTCTTAAAAGAAACATTCAACTAGCCAAGATGGCGACTCAAGTCTCAATCATCAAAATTGAAATAGAAAAGACTCAAGAATTAACATCAAAGAACTGTCTATGAAGCCTCGGATCAACTGAGATGGACGTCGGGACAAGACCCACGACATCCTAATGAACTAACTGATAAAACAATAAAAAGGGATCCTCCGGAAGCAAGGAGGCTCACCAACAACTGTGAAGCTCAACTGGATCAACGATGCGCTGGATGCTGATCTTGGTTACCTGAATCTGCATCATAAAAAGATGCAGGACAACTGGCATCAGTACATTAAATGTACAAGCATGCAAGGGGAATACTAAAACAAGACATAAGCTTGAAAAGAACTAAAGTAATATCCCGGGTCTCAACTCAACTCATTTTAATATAAAGCAATAATATAAATGCAATATAAAGAAAAGCTTTTAAAACATGGATAACAACTCTGTGTATTTAAAAATACAATGGTAACTCAGTTTGTATGCAATAATACAATTTAATCTATGTTTGTATGTGAAAATACAAGTAATCTCTGTGTATATAATAATACAAAATATAGCTGTGGGAGTTTCTCTAACCGACAACCATCACTTATAAGCTATGTGATGATACAACGTTTTGCCTCACACAGCCAGGGCCGTCCTATACCTTGCCGGGGGTATAGAACCTAACTACTAAGTGGATCCACTAGTCTATGCTAAAAAGAACTAAGGAATCATCTAAAAAGTATAACCCTTTTCAACCCATGTTGGCTACATGGTTTATGGAGACTATGAATTAGCTGAACTCAAGCTCGTCCCCAAATCGGTGCTCAATACTTCTCCCAAAATGTAACTATCTCATATTATTAAAAACATAACTCTTTCTGTGGTTTGAGATAATTACTCAAAAACTAGCCCAAAGACTCTCTTGGAAATCAGTGTTTCCTCTCTTGCTTAAATGTGAAAAATATTTATTCTTTACTCAAAACTAGCTCCAAGGCTCTTTTGGAAATCAATGTTTCCTTTCTTGTTTATATGTTAAAACATTTACTCTTTGGGAATACATAGTTCACATATACTCTTTTGAAGAAAAAGAACTTCATTTGTTACTCTTACTCAACTCCAAACTCAAGTCTTAAACAAAGTTTAAAGCATTTGCAAAAGACTTTTGGGAGGACTCTAAGAACTCTCTAGACTCGGCTCTTAACTTTCCTTGAATTTGAATTTATGGATTCAAGGTTGTGATTTGTGATAGGAAAGATCTCATGATGTTTAGGAGTATTTTTAGATAGTTAAACATGACAAACGATCAAGAAAACACTGTTTGGAAGCAAGTCCGCGACGCTAAGATGCATTTTTATTATTTGGTTGTGAAATAAATTTTGAGGCAGAGGGGTCCGCGACCTCTCCGCGACGCGGAGAAAATTTCTGTGAAAGGGGGAGGCAGGTCCGAGACGCAGAGCAAGGTGCCAGATTCGTCCGACTTTTTCCTACTTCATTTTCTAACCCCAATTCACCTAAATTCGATTTTTTTTCTCAATTTCTCTTTAGATTCAAATACCCAATATATGTACACAAGATTCTAATTCAAAACAACTCTTAAAATCGATAAAACTATCTCAAAAAACTCATCAATCCCCTCCAAGTTCAAGAATGAAAGCAATTCAAGAACACAACTCAAGAACATCAAATCCTCAATCTTTTAGGACAAAAATTACACTGAAATAAACATGTTTAGCGCCTGGGTGAACGAACCCAATGCTATGTGAACTCACATACCTCTTAGGATCGAATCCTTGGGGAACTCCGCAACCAAAATCGCAAGAACTTAACGAATCTTTACTTTTTCTCCTCCTTTCTCCTCTTGAGTTCTTTCTCTAAAAACCCTAGCGAAAAATTTGAGTCCGTAAACTGAACCAATTCAGTTTAAACCCCAAATAAACTACTTTAAACATATTTAATTAATTGGGTAATGAAAAGGCCAAAATACCCTTCTAAAATCCGGGTGAGTTTCCTTATTCAGACAGCCCAACTTCAAACTGGCATATCTCCCTCATACGAACTCAAAAACTAAGAAACTCGGTGGCGTTGGAAAGATAATTTAAAGACCCTTTATTTTATATCTTGTAGCCCACCTAACTCATCCTGTGCTGTGAGATCTGGTCGTTAAACTTTACCCAAAAATTATACTTAGCATAACTTGTCAAAATTTCCAACTTTGATTATTTCCAAAAATGGTTTTTTCTAATTTTAGCTCTTTAAAATAGCGGGGTGTTACATTTCTATTTTCTCATTTATAATAGTAAGAACAATTGGGTGGATGATTCCACCAATTTAATATAGAGCTTTAATTATCAGCTATCACAATTAAACTAAACTATCGAATAAATCAAGAGTTAACAAGCAATCTAAGGGTGTAGAGATTTGAAATCGATGTCACATAGGTGTAAGTTTACTTCTCTATTGTGATGAACATTCATGAATAGACAAATCTCTTCATTGACGCTAATAATCTTTCGATCTCAAAGCATCTATGCATATAATCTCCTTTCGACCTCATCTATATGCCAACCTAAACAATCCAATACCCTACTCTATTCTCTCTTTCAAGAATAGGACAAATAGATCAGACCCATAACCTCTTTTTTCAAGCAAGTTAAAGACATCAAACCTATATTGCTAGTATCGAACTAATTACCCACTCTAATCAATCTCTTCCAAGCATTAATCAGAGATCAGAGATCAGAAGAAAGAATTAAGTTTCCAATCTTAACCCATAAATTAACCTCATGGTAATTCGATAAAATTTATGTATGAACATCAACAAAACCGAGCATATCACACCACCTACTACATTAACTAAAACCCAACCCCATATTTACACCCCTAAATCTTGGGGTTTTAGCTACCCATCACAAAAAGTAACGAGGTTATACCTTCCATGAAAGCATCCATGAATAACTTGAAATTAATCAATTGCAATTAAACCCACTTTGGATTCAACTTCAATTTATCAAATTCAAAAACCAAGTTGTAAAACCCCAAAATCTAGAAAAGTATTCTTCAAAGGTAAAGTGTTCTAAAAAACTCTCTCTAAAAAATTCTATCTAAAATTGTATCTCTAAACTGTATATATTTTCTATTTCATTTGGGTTATTTATATTTTTCCAAAATTTGGCCCAAAATTTACTACATGACTGACTTAGTGACATTATATGGGCTCTCCGAACATGTTCAGCGAATCGCCCTTATCTCCTCAGCACGCCTTATGATGCTCTAGGCTTTAGCTGTTTGCACCTCTGTTTGCGAACTTGACTGGTTCAGCCTTTCAAATTTGGTGAATCGTTGAATACCACCTTGGTTCACCTATTGAGCATTCAATCTTTGATTTTCACACTGTCGCTTTGGGCGATGGGCATCAGGACGACCTTTCTCATTCGGTTCATCCCATCCCTACTGGAGTCCGCCAACCAAATTTGATAGACACAAGTGTTATGCACAGTCTATTAGGGTGAGGTCGTGCTCAGTTGGTGATCCGTCATTCTTGGTGGGCAATCAACCATGTTTACTTTTCACTTCATTTTATATTTTTGGTCAGTCTTTCAAACATCAATCATCGCCTTATCCAATGGCCTTCGTAGCTGCAAATCATCAACATTCTATCATAATAGGAAAAAATTAGGCATTGAGGACTCTACTTATTGAGCTAAATGAACTTTAAATGAGTGCAAATCTACAACTCATCAACGAGATTAAGTTGTAATGGGTCATTCGAATGTCAATTAGGTTCCTAGTCCTTAAATCCCTTTGATCTATTGCATGAAAATACTTTTCCCTTAGCCCTTTTGCTATTTGTCCTTAATTGTTACTATAATCATTTCGATATTATAATTGTGTATTCTTCGTTTGGATCCAAACTACTAGCTTGTAGTTCTTTATCATTTTGATTGCCGACACATTGTTCCCTGTTGGATTCGACTCCCACTATGACCTCATATGTTGTGTTATTATATTTCTAACGATTGCTCCCTCGTTGAATCATTTCACGAGTAATTTGAGCATTGTAAAAAATAACATCATGCCAAGGAACAATAAGGTGTATTTAATTTGTTTGGAATTTAGAGTTTACTTGCTTATATCAAAATTGTGAATATATTTTTTTCTTTTTTTTTGTTACTATGGGATCTTGTGATAAAGAAATGATTGAGGGTTGTAAGCCTTATGTTGATGACCCATGACCTTGTTGTGAAGAAATAAATATGGTGAGTCAAACATGGCTCATAAGCTTTGCCCAAAATCATGAATATGGTAATAAGCTCCACCATCTGATGTCCCAAACGGGGGATAATTTTCACAATTTACACCTAACTCGGTGACTTGAGATGATCCAACTTGAGTTTTGAATTAAAATATTAAAAAATTTGAGTATGTAATGCTCATCAAATGGTCAAAAAATTTGAAATGGAGTTGGAGTTTGAAGAAAAAGAGGTTGTGATAAACACGAATGAAATCTTGGGTTATTGCAACTGAACCAAGCCAATAATATTTCAAGATGCTAAAATCAATTCAATTATACTAAAGCTGCAAGAAAAAGCAAAAATATCATTTATGGCAACTTTAGTTCATTTGGAAGTTAGAGTGTCACACACTTGAAGGCCAAGAATTGTGAAGTTCAATTCTCGAAAGGGATAGTGATCCTTTCACTCTTGACTGATGCTCCTTAAATAAAGAATGATCCAAAGTTGGATAAGAAATTCAAGTCTTCGAAATGTAGAGATCAAGTGAGATTCTTGACTCTCTCATATAGTCCCAACAAAGTATTGATCTGAAGTTGGGTAGAAGGTTCATCGCCTCAAAATGGAAACATAAAGGTTGATGCAACTAGACATTGCGCTACGACGTTAAATTGTGCGTTTCATGGGAGGCAACCCATTGGTTCCCAAAAATTTTGATTTGTAGTTTAATTTTAGTTTTGAATTCTTAGATTAGTTTAGAATTTTGTGTTTGACTAATCCACATAGTTTCAAAGTTTTTGTGGTTGTTTGGGTAGTTTTTGAAGCAAATTTTTTATTGGGGTTGAAACACATTCAAAATGAGAGATTGAATACTTTTTGGGAACTCAGGCTTGCCAGAATGGGTTGGGTGAATCACCGAATGCACATTGACCTTGTTACGATATAGCAACAAAAGCTTATTTGTGAGAGTCAGTGGTCGCGATGACAAAGCACAAAAAGATGGAGTTCCATGATCTAGTGAGCCACTACAAGTAATCGTGAGGGGTAAAAAAGGTACTCTGCTCATAATAAATGGCTGCAAATGCTAACCAAAATGAGGAATAAGTGGAGGAAAAAATATTAGGGGATGAAATCTATGATCATGAGTGGTTTGTGTCAGCCAAATTCCATCAATTGAATGACCGTCTCCTAGAATAAAAATAACAAAGGAGAGGGGCATTCTCTTGGTCAGTCTTCAGAACCGCATGCCCTACCTTTATGGGAGATTAGAGACAAGTGGGTGGTTGTGCTTTGCTACTGAGCCTATCAAGGCTAATCACACTTTTGTGAATGAAATCTATGCAAATGCCACTGAAAAAACTTTCTCGATGACTTGGTAGTCATAGTACGGGGAAAAAAAGTTCATTTTGAAACAACTCAGATCACTGCATACTATGGCCTTCTCAATGCTGATAATTATGTGCACAAGGCAAGAGCACGTGAATAAGGAAAAGAATGGTTTTATATGAACCAAAATGATGGACATAGGGTAAAATATATCGAGAACAACCTTCAGATTAAATCCTCAAAGTTCACAACTAAAGCCAAAACTTAGCTTTCTATAATATGCAGCTGAGTTATCCCTTTGAGGAATGAGATCCAATGTGTCTGTGGACAGAGCATTGAGCATTTGTGCTATTATAGAAGGACTTCCTATCGATGTTGGACAAATCATTATGCAATACATTAAGTATATAGTCCTTGGAGGTACAAAAAGTCTTTCTTTTCCTTCATTGATTACTTAATTATGTCAAACATATGTGGTCAACCGAAAGGAGGTGGATAACATGGGAGACCTTGAAAATCCTATCCATCCATTAAAATGGTATGGTCCAGGACACATGATGAAGAAGAGGAAGATCGGCATGCTTGATCAGGCATTTGGCACATTCAAAGAGAGTAGTGCTTCACTTTGTCCATAATCAACATCCACATCTCTTGGTCCACTACGGAGGGGAACCCCCACAATGGTTCACATATCAGGCTAGGTACAGGAAATGGTTGCACAAATTCAGAGTGGGTACAACACCTCAGTGCTCATCATTGAGAGAGGTCTTGAGGAGGTACTGTTTCCTTGACGTTGGCCACTCTAGTGATTAACCGACAACATCTCAAGAAAATGATGGATATGATGGAAATGAGGCAAAAGAAGATAAGGAGAACAAAAATAAGAAAAGCAAGTTCATGAAGAAGATGGTGGATACGCTCAAAAATTCTACTGATCAGGCGTTAACGCTGATGATGTCCTCTCAGACCTGGATAGCTCCACTTCTGAGTAAGGCATTACAGGGAACCCCTGTATTCTCTTTTAATATTTTTTCTATGAGTATATAGTTTCATTTCCAGTTGGGCGTGCCTCCCTTGTGATCATTTATTGTTGATCCTTACTCTGATTGTGCCCTTGCCACACTTATTTTGTTTTAGATTTTATTGTGCCCTTGTTGGGCTTATTGCACTTTTTGATGTATTGGTATGTGATTTTTGTGGATGATGTCCCCTTGTCGGGCTTCTATTGTTATTATGTTTTATTAGTCACTTTTTTTTGTTTTTGTTTTTCTTTAGTGTTTATTTTTATTTGTAGATTTTTTGTTTTTGTTTTTATATGGATATGTTGATTGATGATTCTCAATGATAGATAGAGTGACCACTTTCTTAAGGATAAATCATTGTTTAGTTTTTATTGTATTGATAAGATGCTTATTCATTGATGTTTGAGTAGCTATGTCGAGAAGAGATGCATGAATTTTCCTGATTATTGATTGGTTGGCATCTTTCTTAAGGGAAAATTGTAGCCTTTTTGGGAGAATGGGACTTGGTTTGTACTAGTAATATTGTCATGCATTGTGAAAATTTGATCATACCCCTTTAATTTAATGCATGTTGTTCATGCTTTTGTGACAACTCTTGTGACTCTTTTGTGACTTTTGATTAGTTAGTGGTTTTAATAATCTATTCCATTTGTACTTCAAATGGAAAGAAAACTTTGTGTCGTCTTGATTGATTTGCATGCCATGTGTGGCGAGTTAATGAATAATACCTTGTGTTCACTTAAACTAACTAGAACTTTTTCGGTTAGTCTTTCAATGTTGGCTTGGATTGAGTTTGGTTGAAGAAATGACCTTAGGCATTCTTGGTGATTGTTTTTGAAGACCACTTGACCTAAAAAGCATACCATTGCACTAAATTTATCGTTAGTTTTCCCCTTTGATCTTAATAGAATTTTCATGGCAACCTCATTACAAACCTTACTAATTTTGAAAAAGTAATCCTATTTTGAAATCTCCCCTTCTTGAACTTGAAAATTTAGAAAGTTGAGTATAAAAGCCTAAGCTTGGGGGTGTTGTTGGAAACTCATAAGGGATATTCTTATCACTTGAGTGCTTGATTTTGAGAGATAAACAAAAGAGAATCAATGAATGGATGAAAAAGTGTGAAATAAAGAAAACATAGAAAAAAGAAAGAAAGAGAATAAAATAAAAGTGAATCCTCTAAGGTATAATTTTTTTTCATGTGGGGCATCTTGAGTGACATGAGAAAAAGTGTGCGTTGGTTATAAAAGTGAAGAAATGTGGTAAAGTTAAAAAATAAAAAAGATGAATTGTTGTGTGTTCAACGAGGGTGTAGTCACTTTTACCCAAATGCTATCCTATCCTTCCCTAAACCTACATTACAAGCTTGATAAAGTCCTTTATGTTCTCCGACCAAATGATTTTGAGCCAACGATGAATAAAAATAAGGGAAAGCCTATGGTGTGGTATTTTTGTGCATGAGATATCCTTTGTGAGTGGGAAGTTTTTTGCCTTTGTCCCTAGTTTTGTAAATGCTTGGTGAGTGTCTTGGGAAATTTAATTTCTTGTGAGGGCGTGTAAATTGAGATAGTGGTGATTTTGAAAAATCCTAATTGAGTAAAATGAGCATCCGAAGGAACTCGTGAGTTTAAGTTACTTCTTGAGTTTGAGTGTTGTCACTTAATTATTTTGGTTATTGAAAATATTATATGATAATAAGGGGTGTTTTTTTATGAAAATTTTGCATGTGGTGACTAGTTGTTAGTACCAACCGAAGTCATGTTCTTTATGTTTAAGAGATAATTGGTGTCCTTGAATTTAATATATTTTTTATGCTTTGATTCTAACTTGCTTGAGGAGAAGCAATAATTTAAGTTTGCGGGTGTTGATAAGTCGGTATTTTTATCAACATACATTGTGTTTAGACTTTTATTTTTAGCTTGTTAGGTGAGAATTGCAGCATTTGTAGTGGTTTTCTTCATATTTGAAGGAATATGAAGTGAAGAGTTGATTTAGAATATATTTAAAGAAACCAAGTGAAATTGAGGCAAAAAGTGAACAAAAACAAAAGTTTAGACCAGGGGGCAGATTATTAGTCATTGTGATGGTGTGGTCAAAGTGCCACGATCGCGGTCAACGGAAGACCCAAGCCTAATAATTGTGTGGTCAGTGATAGCAATCGTGAGCCATAGATTTATGATCTATCTCAAAGTCATGGGAAAAATCTCGTGAACATTGAAAGAAATTTTAAGGTAGCTGAACAGAACTGGAAATTAACCATTTTTATCCTAAAATACCATTTTATCCTCATGACAGCCATTTTGAGAATTATAATTGGATTATTATTGATCGTGTCTGATGAGTGGTAGAGATTTAGGGCTTGTTTGATTTTTAGCTTCAATTTGAGCATTTGGAGACTTGTGGATTGTTGCCCAACCCGATGGAAAACATAGTTGGTAACGATTTCTTGTTCTTTATTATGTTTGGCTAAAACCCCCATTCTTGGGGGTGTTATTATGTAGTTGAATATTTCAATTAGCTTATGAGTCTTAATATTTACTCATTTTATTTTTGATTTAAAGTGGGTTCAATTAATAGTTGTGTTTTAATTGAGGAATTGTAGTTGCAAATGTAATTCTAGTATAGTACTCTAAGCTTGCTTGAGAAAGAAGTATTAGAGTTAAAATTATTAGTTCATGATTGTACTGACTGTGTTGTTACAGATTAAGCTTAAGAAAGTGGGTAAGAATGCAATCCTACAAATCTAGCTTGAAAAAGTAGATTGACTAAGGTATTGGACAGTTAATTTGTGTTTTTCTTTTTGAGGTTCGAAAGAACTCGCTTGATTCGTCATAGTTGATTGAGAAATGGCCATTGCACCCGAAGCCTAGCCTACCCACTAAGGTTTAACGGCTTTTAGTGAATAATAATCACACATTTTGTGAATTTGGCATTCAATTTATCACACTCCCAAGAAACCCTCTCTACTTGTTTACTCCCGGTTATTTGTAGTTGTTAATTGGTTATCCAAATCCCCAAATTTGACATTAATTGTCAAAACCTTGTCATTTACTTTATTGTTGCGAAAATGTCTACATCTACAAACTATTAGAACACCATTTTACTTCATAATCGAATTATTTACCGTATCACTCCTTGTGGGATCGACCCCAACTCTGAGTTGGGTTTATACTTGTTAGCGACCACCTACACTTAGAATCGGATGAAGTGTAGTTGAGCATTATCAAAATTGGAAACACTGTCGGGGAGTGGTACTTAGAATTCTTTTAGTGAAGTTTAGTTATGAACTAATTTTGTTGTAGTTGAATCAACTTATTTGTGTTATTTGTTGGCTGCTCTTAAATAGGTGAAAAGATGAGTTTTAATGGGAGCAATGCTAGCCAACTTGGGAAAAATGATGACATCAGTAATTTGCACGATGTCGATGAAGATCAGTTGGGAAGTGCGGGTGTTATTCGATTACCTTTGATTGTGGGCAATGTGGTGTTTCATGTGACCAGCACTATGTTGCAGTTGTTGCAAATGAAGGGTCTCTTTGGAGGACTTGCTAATCAGGACCCTCATGACCACATTCAAAACTTTATGGATGTGTGTGGGCCATTTCTTTCAAGAACATCAATCAGGAGTCGGTTCGACTTCATTTGTTTCCCTTTTCTCTAATGGGGGAGGTAACGAAGTGGTTGGCCGATTTACCAAGGGAATCAATCACATCTTGGGAAGAGTTCACTGATGCGTTTTGTGTAAGGTTTTTCCCTCCCTCGAAGATGCTGAAATTGACGGATAATATTCACATCTTCAAGCGAGTAGATGGTGAACCTATTCACGAGACATGGTTGAGGTTCCAAAATTTTTCGCTCCAATGTCTATCTCACGGGATACCGAACAATGTATTGCTACAATATTTCTACCGAAGCCTCGACTCAGTCAACAAGGGTGTGGTACACCAGTTCGTTCGAGGAGGAATCATGCACAACCATTTGACGTAGTATCTACCCTTCTTGATGAGATGAAAAAATCAATCAAGCTTGGTACACTAGAGAAGATCAGTTGTCTCCGTTGACCTTTGGGATGACAAAGGAACAAATGGAAAACAATCAAGAGTGGGATGAAAACATAGCCAAAATGATGACCAAAATGGAATTATTGACGAAAAATGTCATGTGAAGTGGTTCTAAGGCTGTGAATGCAGTTGGAGTTAGTGAAGTAAATCCTGATGAAGAGCACTTTGAAGCTATATACAATGAAGAAGTGCATTTCTTGGCAAATCAGGCAGGAGGTTTCCATCCAAAGTATCCAAGGCCAGGCGAGAATCAAGGTTGAACAGGGATCGCAATGATGGTTGGAGAGACTGAGATAGGGAATGGCGTGACCTTGGTACAAATTGGAGGGAGCAGGATGGTGAAAAAGAATGATATGTGCCTCTCCATGAGCATCAAAACCCAAAAGATCCAACGGCTGATCCTGAAAATTTGTACACCGAAGATATTCTTGCTCACATTCTCAACAAAGTGGAAGGTATCAGATAAGGTGCTAAGGGAAATGAAAGATGACGTTGCTTCTCAGAACCAAACAGTTACTTCACATTCGGTATTTATTAAGCAGCTGGCAACACAGATGGGTTAAATCTCGACTCATTTGAATCCAAGACCAAAAGGAGGTTTACCGAGTGATACCATGGTTAAACCAAATAATGAATCTTGAAAGCGTGTCTTCGTCGTGCCACGATGTTAAATAAGGTGCTTATTGGGAGGTAACCCAAGTATTAGCTTTTATTTTTTTATGTTTGAATAACGGTTATTAGATGTTCAGGTTGGAAATTTGAAATTTAAGAGAAGGAGGAAATTGGGCGAGCTCAGGTACCATTCGGCGAATCCCCGAGAGGGTCGGTGAGCCCGATATGAATCACTTTTTTGACCAACCAAAGGGTTTGAGTTGTGGTAACTTTGGCAGGCAAAAGTATCATTCGGCGCATCGCCGAATGGGTCAGCAAAATAAGCGACCACTATTGATCGGAGCGCGAACTGAAGGGTCAAAAGGGTTTCCAACCGTTTTAAATTAAATATTCTCTTTTAATTTGCATTTTTCGACTCATGCAATCTTATACTTTCATTTAGATCATATTTTGCTTCAAGCTTTCACGTGGGTGTCATTTCTTGGTTGGAGTCCGTGTTTGTTTTTGCTTTTTGCCTGAATTTTGTGTCTATCTGCTTCTGAGGTTGGTGTCCCAAACTTGATTTGATTTCTCTCCATTTCCTAAGCATGCTCGTATAATTTTTAGATCTATTGCATAATCTTGTATACTTTGTTGATTTTAAACTTTGGACTATTGATCGAACTTGTTAGATTTCATGTTTAGCCTCCTATAATTTGAATTCCGTGTTTAAATTGTTTAAAATTGCAGATGTGTGGTTGTAGCATGTTCGGTCTTGTGTGGGTGAAGTCTAAGTAACCTGAATTGTATCGATCAACTAAATTTGCCCAATGATAGAGTAGGTGATGTCATTCTTAAGGGAAAAATACGTTGATTGGTTGATTTTAGATAAAATGGGGGAAGTATGAGTACCATGGGGTTGGTAGTGATACGGGCTTGGTGTTAATTGCATAGAATAGGGTTTTAATTTGGTTCTCGTAGGTTGTACATTGAAAATTGGGGGTCGGGGTAGAAATTTGACATGAGAGGCTGTTCGGCGAGCTGAGACGAGCTCGCTGACTGACTCAGCGGTTCGCCAACTGGCTCTTTGCATCGCCTTTTTGCCCTGAAATTTACTTGTTAGCCTCTGTACCATTCGGGGATATGCATGTGCTCGCCGAATGCCTTTGTGATCACCCTTTTTCAGCCAGAAATTTGAAAATCATTCTTCGATATTAGGTGAGCTTCCCTTGGCTCGCCTATTGAGTTCGGTTACTCGTTGATTGACCCTGGACCTTGCCGACTTATGCTGAATTGTGTACATGTTTTTTCTTTGACTTTCGGCGAGCTCTCTAAGGCTTGCCGAATAAGTTTGGTGACTCGCCAAGCTAGTCGGCGAGTTTTTATGCAACTTTTAAAATTGATGTTTCACTGACGGATGCATTTGTTTGATCTATGTTGTCTTGCAGACATGGCTAGATGCAAACTGCCCGTGAAGAATGAACCACCTAGAAAGAGGGCAAGAGGAATAGTAATTGCTGAGGAGGCTGCCTCTTAACGATCAACGCGGCCTAAACTTCCTCCAACAAGGGGGAAAGACACAACCAAAGGAAAGAAACCTACGGCGCCGAGCTCGAGTAGTTCCAGCTCCGACATCATGGTATAGACTTCAGCCACCTCACCACTTCGGAGTCTGATCATGAGAAAATTCGAGGTCTTGATCGCAAACATATGAGTAAGAGCCAGAAGATGACCAAACTCTTCAGCGGAGATGGACTGAGTTGTGCTCCAAAGCGCTGCATGATCTGGATAGACTCTGAGTCACTCTGACACCTCCTCCTACTCCTCCAGCACAGCAGCTGAGCAGGCACCAGCTGAGCAGGCACCACCAGCGCTCCCGATAAAGGAACCTCCGTCATGTTCATTGAACAGGTTAAAGGCGGTCGGGTTGAGAACCATCTTGGAAGAAAATTTCTACCTCTACAAATGATTAGAACACTATTTTATTTTGTAATCAAATTATTTACTGTATTACTCCCTGTGGGATCGACCCCAACTCTTAGTTGGGTTTATACTTGTTAGGGACTGCCTACACTTACAATCGGATGAAGTGTAGTTGAGTGTTATCACCCTTCTTTAAGTGGGCTTGAGAAAAGAAAAAGTCAAGAGGAACTATGAAAAGGATGAAAACATGGAAAAAATGATGACCCAAATCGATTTGTTGTCCAAACATATCATGGGAGGTGGAACTAAGTTAGTGAATGTGATTGGAACCATTAGTGGGCAGTGCCTGGATAATGCCAAATTTGAGGCATTATACAATGAAGAGGTTCTATACTTGGGAAATCAAGTGGGAGGTTCTCACACCAATTATCAACATAAAGGTGGGAACCAAGGTTGGAACAGGAAAAGAGATAGTGGTTGGAAAGATTGGCGGGGTGGAAATTTGAGAGATATGGAGATGGACCAAGATAGATACGTGCCTCCCCATTATCCTCCATGCCCAAAAGATCTAGCTTGTGTAGAAGGAAGCCGGACTAAAGACTTACTTGTAAGGATCTACACCAAGGTTGAATGATCCGATAAGGTGTTGAAGGATTTGGAAAATGACTTCTCCCCTTTAACCCAAACAGTGACTTCACATTCTGTTTCGATCAAGCAGCTAGAGACCCAACTTGGTCAAATTGCCACTCATCTAAATCCAAGGCAAAAGGAAACTTTACCTAATACACCATCCCAAACTCCCAGCATGATTGTTGAGTTTCAGCAATATGTCATGTCACGACGTTAAATAAGGAAATGCTTAGGAGGCAACCCAAGTTTTTTTTTATTACTTTTAAATAATGTGTGTTGTAAGTGCAGGCTGAAAAGAGGTTGAAATATTTCAAAGGGAAGAATAGGCGATGCAAAAACCCAAACATCGATCCATCGAAGGCATTATGCGGACTAAATCTTTTCTGCCTTTTGAGCGTGAAAATATTGAAAAGGGCACTATCAAGATCGGTGATCTGAACTCCAAAAGGCGATTTGTCGAAGTGTGTCATGTGAACTCCATTGGGTTCGCCGAATCGGCATTTAAGTTTTGTGTTTGTTCAAGCATGTTCGGTGAGCTTAAGCTCCAATTGGAGATTCATTGAACATGTTTGGTGACGTTAGTTGTGATCACTGAATGTGCCTCATATAAGAAGGCCAAGGATCTGTAACACCCCATACCTAAAACAGGAAGGCTCAGCAAATTTCAGGACTTCTAGGTGTCACCCACATCGGAAAACCACTCCCCGTGGTTGTACCCATGCCACGTGGGTGAGCTC
This sequence comes from Solanum etuberosum, assembly GCA_029582245.1. Classification (NCBI taxonomy): domain Eukaryota; kingdom Viridiplantae; phylum Streptophyta; class Magnoliopsida; order Solanales; family Solanaceae; genus Solanum; species Solanum etuberosum. The sequence continues at coordinate 39,742 of JAJONR010000614.1, read as the reverse complement.
CATTGGTGGACACCCTGGAAACTGCCTGAGGAAGTGAACCACGGCCAGGACCCACGCCACGTGGATGGGTCCACGTTCGTGGTTAGGAGGTTTTTGGTCAAAGTCCTGAAAATCAAGCCCCAGACCACCAACCCATGGTTCACCAGGACGGACCGTATGTCCATCCACGGTACGTCGGTCATGGTCTCATGGTTGGTGATTAGGCGGTTATTTTAGGGACTTAAGCGCCTTTTCTGGTTTTAATTAAATCAAAGTGGTGTTGTTTTGCCTAAGTCTAGGACACCTATATAATTATTTTTAACCCCCAAAATCCCTCATTTAAGTCATTCACTCAAATCCAAAAAGAAAAACCCAAAACTCCTCTAAGAAATTCTCTCTCTAAAAGTTGGAAGAAGAAGGAAGAAATTGAAGCTAGGTCAAGTTCAAGTCTCCAATCTTCAAGATTTTGTGGGCATTGTGACTAAGGTATGATAGCTTCTTTTCCATGGGATCCTTCCTCCCATGGAGTCCCTTTGAATTCTCCAATTTGATGAAGAACTTCCCAATTCTAGCTAGTGTTTCTTCCAATGTTGTGGGTTATGATGATTGTTGATCCAATTGAGTGGATTGTGATTTTTTATGATAGAATTTGTATAATTACATGTTATTAGAGAGAAATTACATGTACCCATGCCTATTCCATGATTATACCCTAGAATTGATATATTTGGGTTGGTGCCATGAAGGGAAACTTTGTGGGTTTAGGCTTGTCCTTATAGAATTGATGAATTGTGATTAGAATTTCTTGAGAATGAAGCTTTGATAATGATCATTAGATCTAGGGCTTTGAGAGTACAGCTTATGATGTGAATTGTTGGTAATTGATGTTATTGTTGAGGAAGGGATACTTCCCACATGAATTGCTTAATTATGAATGTATGAATGTGAAAGGCTTTCTCACATGAATGATTCTAGGTTTAAAAGGATTGCTCACCTAAAATGAATCTAGACTAAAAGATGATGTAATTGAGGAGACTAGAGGCGATCACCCTTGACCTCCATATGAAAGGATATAAGGTTATTCCCATACTCCTTATAAGTGAACAAGAGGTAAATCCCCCCGTTCTTATATGATTGAATGGACATGGAGGCGAGTACCCATGCTAATTATGAAATGATGTGGAGGCGAGTACCAGTGTCATATAATGAGGTTGTGGAGGCGAGTACCCGCAATCTAAAAGTAAGTAGGGCAAGAGGTGAATATCCATTAGCCTTTGTAAGTTAGGCAAAGAGGTGAATCCCTAGGTCTTTAAAAGTATGTATGAACTATGTGAACCATCTTAGGAAGAATGAATAGCTTGGATTGTTGCTTGAGTTACCTTCCATGAGGTAAGTTAACTAAGAGGTGATGACCCAAGTCTTGACTAAGGATGAGTAGGGTGGCTTGAAAAGTATTCCTTCCTTATTATGATATTGATATATGTGCATGATTATGCTTATGGTTTATATTGACAAACCATGATGTTTATGTTAGCTACCATATTTGGTACTTAATTGTACTAACGCATACTCTTATCTACATTCTTATCAAATGTAGGGTCAGGGGACATAGATTCTCACACTCGTGGCTAGCTTCATTTTTTATCAAAGAAGTGAAGATTTGGTAACTCCTCATTCTGTTCGAGGATGTGATCACCCATTTCTCTTATGTCTTTCTTTTATGTCTTGGACTATTGTATGGGCTGCATCCCAAGACTTTATTCATGTTGTTTTAGATGGTTTGAGACTATGGTATTATAGTTCCGCTCGTTTTTATAAAATACTTTGATTGTATTGAAAAGTTTTAATTCTCGCTCATTTCAATTACTTTATGTTATGATATACTAAGTGGCTTGTATGAGGCCTCTCGGGATCTTATACGCCTTGTTACATCTAGGGGGTACCCCTGGGTCGTGAAAAACTTGGTAATTAGAGCATAAGGTTTAGAATGGTTCTAGGATGTCTCAAACCACGTCAAGTAGAGTCTAGTTCATAAGTGTGAAGCGTCCCACATTTATGAATGAGAGGTTACTAGATGTTTAGGAAACTTCACTTCTTCATTTCTTTAAGTTGTGCCATAGAGTTTAACAATATAAAGTCTTTCTCCTAATCCTTACCCGATCTTTTTCATGATATGACTACTATAAGGGCTAATGCTAGAAGGACTGAGGAAGACAACGTGGGACAAGAAGTTCCTCCCCAAGCTCCTCCTCAAGCTCCGATTGATCCTTTGAATGAGAATGTGAAAAATGCGGAGTTTAGGTCAGCTTTCCAAGTGTTGACTCAAGCCGTGATGGCACAAGCCAATAGAGAGGTGGTAGCTCATGTGAACCCAAATGTGGGTACGGTGGTGGCAAGAGTGAGGAATTTTACAAGGATTAACCCTCCTGAGTTTTATGGCTCCAATGTTAACGAATACCCTGAAGAGTATATCGACGAGGTCTACAAGATACTTGCTACTATGGGAGTGACTCCGGTAGAGAAGGCAGAGTTGGCCTCCTATCAACTCAAAGGGGTTGCTCAGATTTGGTTCAATCAGTGGAAAGAGGCAAGGTCGGAAGGAGCAGGTCCCATAGATTGGGAAAGATTCAAAAGTGCTTTTCTTGATCAATTTTTCCCTCTTGAGATGAGAGAGGCCAAGGTGCTCGAGTTCATCAACCTTAGGCAAGGAAATATGAGTGTAAGGGAATACGCTTTGAGGTTCACTAAACTATCCAAGTATGCCCCTTCTATTGTGGCGAATCATAGAACTAAGATGAGTAAGTTTTTGTCGGGAGTGTCCGACTTGGTTGTCAAAGAATGCCGCACCACTATGCTTTTCCATGACATGGAAATTTTTCGCCTTATGGTGCATGCCCAACAAATTGAGGAAGAAAAGCACAAGGAAAGATCTAGAGAGGCAAAGAGAGCAAGAGTGGATGATGGTAACTATTCACATTCTAGGTTCACTGGGCGGGGTCGTTCAAGGTTCCGGCAAAATTTCTCCAGGCAAGGTTCTTTAAATGCTTCTCCAAGGTCTAACAATGAAAGGGTGTCTAACCCTAAACCTCAAGGAGATGGTAATAAGTCCTCAATGCCTACTTGTACGAAGTGTGGGAGAAACTACGAGGGTAAGTGTATAGCGGGTTCCAATGCTTGCTTTGGGTGTGGAAAGATGGATCACAAGATAAGGAATTATCCTTTGGTTGCTAAGAATGAGGGAGATAACCAACGTAGGGCTCAACCCAACCCCTAATCCGGTCCAAGTGGTTCGGGTGCAAGTGCTCCTAAGCAAAACCAGTTTTATGCTCTCCAAACTAGAGGTGATCGAGAGAGCTCCACGGATGTGGTGATTGGTATGTTAAAAAAATTTCAATTATATTTGTATGGTTTTCTTGATCCAGGAGCTACTTTATCTTTTGTGACACCTTATGTGGCCATGAGGTTTGATGTGCTCCCCGATGTGTTATTAGAGCCTTTTTCTGTCTCTACCCCTGTATTTGATTCTGTGGTGGCTAAGAGGGTCCATAGGAGATGTCCCGTTTCCTTATCCCATAGAGTTACTCTTGTTGATTTGGTAGAGCTTGATATGTTACTCTTTGATGTCATCCTTGGTATGGATTGGTTGCATTCATGTTATGCCTCTATTGATTGTAGGACTCGTGTAGTCAAGTTTCAATTCCCAAATGAGCCTATCCTCCAGTGGAAGGGGGGGGGGGAATTCTATGCCTAGAGGTCTATTTGTTTCTTACCTTAAAGCTAGGAAAGTGATTTCCAAGGTTTGTATGTATCACATAGTGAGGGTGAGGGATGTGGATTCCGAAGTCCCTAGTCTTAAGTTAGTCCCCATGGTTAATGAGTTTCCGGAAGTATTTCCCGATGATTTTCCCGGTATTCCTCCTGAAAGGGAAATAGACTTTGGTATTGACCTTCTCCCGGATACACAACCTATCTCTATTCCTCCTTATAGAATGGCTCCGGTGGAACTTAAGGAGTTGAAAGAACAACTGAAGGATCTATCGGATAAAGGTTTCATTCGACCGAGTGTCTCTCCATGGGGTGCTCTGGTTTTTTTGTTAAGAAGAAAGATGGGTCTCTTCACATGTGTATTGATTATCGACAATTGAACAAGGTTACCATTAAGAATAAGTATCCTCTTTCAAGGATTGATGATTTTTTTGACCAACTCCAAGGGGCAAGTTATTTCTGTAAAATTGATCTCCGATCGGGTTATCACCAATTGAGGGTGAAAGAAAAAGATATTCTGAAAATGGTTTTTAGGACCCAATATGGCCATTATAAGTTCTTGGTGATGTCCTTTGGTTTGACCAACACTCCGGTAGCGTTTATGGACTTGATGAATAGAGTGTTCTGACATTATCTTAACATGTTTGTGATTGTGTTTATCGATGATATTTTGATCTATTCAAGAATTGAGAATTCGCATATTGATCATTTGAGGATCGTATTGCAAATCCTTAAGGACCAACAAAATTTTGCAAGGTTTAGCAAATGTGAATTTTGGTTGAGGTCCGCGACTTTATTAGGCCATATTGTTTCAAGCAAGGGTATTCAGGTACATCCAATTAAGACGGATGCGGTCAAGAGTTGGCCTAGACCTCTATCACCGACGGATATTAGAAGTTTCTTGGGTTTATCCGGTTATTATAGAAGGTTTGGTGAGGGGTTTTCCTACATTGCTTCTCCTTTGACGGCCTTGACTCAAAAGAAGGCTAACTTTATATGGTCGGATGCTTGTGAGAAAACTTTTCAAGAGTTGAAAGATAGACTTACTTTCGCTTCGATATTGACTTTACAGGAAGGTACAGATGGTTTTGTGGTATATTGTGACGCCTCTAGAGTTAGGTTGGGATTTGTGCTAATGCAAAATGGTAAGTGATGAGTCCGAGATTGGGACTCATTTAGGGCTTTGTTTTGATAGATTTAGTGTCCTCAAATGCCTAATTTATGCTATAATCTGATGTTAATGCCTTGATTTTCAGGTATATGGATTGAGGAGCAAAGGAAGGACACTAACAGGCAAAAAGGAACAAAACAAGCTAAAGAAATGAAGAAGGGTGAGCCTGAAGATCACCAAGATCACTCGGCGTGTTGCCGAGTGGCTAATCTCACCGCCTAAAGTTCTAGTGTGCCAAGCCCTGAAGTAAGAAACCAAGTCGGCGATGAAAAGGAGCAGTCGGCGAATCGTCGAGTCATTCCGCGAAGCAAAGATATATCGCCCAAAGTTACAGACCTCAAGGATGCTGAATGCTAAGGCGAAAAGTTCGCCGAGTTGCCCTGCGTTGCATATTTTTGGCGACTATAAATTACATTTTTAACATTAATTTAGTATTGAATTTTTAATCCATCTTAGTGTAGAATAATTTTCTCTGAAGTTTCTAAGTAGACTTGAATGTTTTGAGACTCAATTTGGAGATTTTACAAGTGGGTTTCCAATTTTCTTTGAATTTGAGCATTGTAAAGCTTGAATTCCTCTTACCTAGTTGATGGCTAATCAATTCGGGAATGGTTTTTTATCTTTTTATCATGTTCGGCTAAAACCCCAACTCTTTGGGTGTGATCATGTGTTTATGGGTTGAATTAGTGTGTGGGTATTGTTAATTACTAGTTTAAATACTATTGTGAAGTGGGCTAAATCATTAATTATGGTTTAATTTATGAATTGTAGTTGCAAATGTACTTCTATTTTAGTATTCTTGGCTTGCTAGAGAGAGAGGCTTTAGAACTAAAATTATTGATTAATGATTTTTATGTATAGGGTTGATTTGGGTTCACCTCGAGAGAGTGAATCCTAAAACCAGTCCTACCCATCTTGCTCGAGAGAGAAGATATATTAAGGTTTTGGGTTGTTCTTAATTGTTATGCTAGTTGATTTTAGAGAGAAAATACTTGAAGCGGAATAGTTGTTCGAGAGAAAGGTATATCAATTATAGTCTAGCCTACCCACTGATATTTAGCTGTTTACTAGTAGTTTCAATTACCTATATATCAAAATTTGCCTATAATCGATCACATCACGAGAATTCCTCTCCTTATTGTTATCTCATTGCTATTTCACTACTTTGTAGTTGATAATTCCAAATCAAAACCCCCATCTGACATTTGATGTCACCCCTTTGATTTGTAATGTGTCCTTTTCTGATAATATATATTCCTATAGCTAGTTAGATCACATTTGTACTTCATAGTCAAATTTGAACACGTACCGCTCCCTGTGGGATTTGACCCCAACACAATTGTTGGGTTTTATACTGCTTAACGATCGTTTGCACCTAGAATTGGATGAGATGTGCTTGAAACGTTAATCAAAATGACGCCGCTGCCAGGGAGTGGTGTTGTTTGAAGTTTTTTTATTGAAGTTGAATTGTGATATTTGTAGTTATAGTTATTATCTACTTATTTTTGTTTTTGGTTTTTTGCTGTTTGTGTAAAACAGAAGAGGAGATGAGCGTTAACGGAAGTAATGGTAGCCAAGTGGGCCACCAAGATGACATTGGAAATCTCAATGATGTCAATGACCCAAACAAAGTGGGTGGTGTTGGTGCCATTCATTTACCTCTAGCTAAAGGAAACATTGTTTTCCACATAACAAGCACAATGCTTCAGCTCCTCCAATTGAAGGGACTATTTGGGGGTCTTGTGTGTGAGGATCCAAATGAGCATATCAGGAATTTTGTTGATGTTTGTGGGCCGTTCTCATTTAAGAACATATCGCAAGAATCGGTCCGTCTCAGGTTGTTCCCATTCTCTTTGATGGGTGAAGCGATGAAATGGTTGGTTGAGTTACCAAGTGACTCTATCACCTCATGGGATGAGCTGAGCACAGCATTTCTAGTTCGATTCTTTCCACCATCGAAGATAATGACTCTAAGAGATGGAATCCAAGGTTTCAAAGGCTTGGAAATCCAATCCATGAGAAATGGCTGAGATTTAAGAAGCTGGCACTTCAATGCCCAACTCTTGGACTTAATGATAATGTGTTGCTGCAATATTTATATAGAAGCCCTGATTCGGTAAACAAAAGAGTGGCTGACCAACTTTCTCCGGGTGGTATAATGCAACAGCCTTACGTAATAGCTTGCCAACTCCTTGATTGCATGACCAAGATAAACAGAGCATGGTATACTCGAGAAGACCAAGTCTCTCCTCTCACTTATAAATTGACAAAAGTGCATATCGAAAAAGATCAAGAGAGAGACCAGAACATGGCTAAAATGATGACTCAACTGGATATCTTGGCTAAGAATGTCATGGGTGCTGGTTCAAAGAGTGTCAATGATGTGGGTGTTGGTGGAGTGAACCCTGATGATGCAAGGTTTGGAGCGCTATACAATGAGGAAGTTAACTTCCTTGCTAACCAAGGAGGAGGTTATCGTGCCAACTACCCAAGGCCGGGTGGAAACCAATGATGGAATAGAGATGAGGGCTGGAGAAACCGTGGCACAGAATGGCGTGACCGTAACGCCACTTGGAAGGATAGAGAAGGGGAGAAGGATAGGTATGTTCCTCCCCACGAGCGTCAAAAGCCCAAAGATTCTGAGGGTGGCCGGACTGAAGATATGCTCTCACGCATTCTCACCAAAGTTGAAGGGTCCGATAAAGTATTGAAAGAGATGAAAGAGGATGTTTTGACTCTAAACCAAACGGTGACCTCTCACTCAGTCTCTATTAAGCAGTTGAAGACCCAAATGGGTCAATTTTTTTCATATCTGAATCTAAGACAACAAGGGGGATTGCCTAGTGATACAATGGCAAACCTCAAGAATGAAGCTTGAATGGGTATTTTCGTCATGCCACGACTCTAACTAAGGCGCTTCTTGGGAAGCAACCCAAGTTTTTAATTCTTTAAGTCTGATTTTGAATAATGGGTGTTAATTGTGCAGGTTGAAAAGTCGAGTGTGTTTGAGAATGTGCAGTTTGGCGAGCTATAGAGTCCTGTCGGCGTCTCGCAGAAGAGGTCGGCGAAGCCGACTTGTACCATGGTTTGACCAACAAAACTTTAGGTGGAGGTCTGAAAAACTAGGTGGGCCAATTAATTAATCGGCGAGCCCAATTTTGTCAGTCGTTTGGACCCCAAGATAACTGGGAGTCCTGTAAAACTCGGCGAGGTAAGTTACAACTAGGTGCATCACCGAGTAGTTCGGCGTGGATGACTTACACAGCCGAAAGGGCCGCAAACTAAAAGGTTTTAAAAGGTCCAACATTTTAAAATTTCAAAATCTTTTATATTCTCCCATTCCTAACCCCGTACACTCACACCTGCACTTTTGATTTCTCGTATTTTTGCTATTTTACTTGCTTTGTGCTCTTGATCTCGTGTTTGGATTTGGATTGCATTGCCGCCTAGCTTATCAAATTCTAAATTCGGCATTCGGGTTGGTTTTTTAAACCCCGAACTCTTAATTAGTGGTTGAACTCGAATGCATTAGATAAATTTTGTTTTTTTATGTTGGGTCTGTGCTGAAATCGTGTTTGATGTGGTTGATTGCTTATTTAGTGTTTTGAAATTGCGCCCAATTGCTTAAAAAGATGATTTTTCGAGTTTTATGTGTTAAAATTGATTCTAAATTTTTGGGTTGCGGTTATTTTATGTTTGGCCTAGTTGGGTGAAGTCTAAGTAACCCCCAATTGTGCTAAATGACGTACTTTGCCCAATGATGGAGCGTTTGACGTTATTCTTAAGGGCAAAAGTCATCAAATCGCCAATTTTGTCCAAATCGGGGGAATTCTGAATACCCCAGAGGCATGTCTCTTATGGGTTTTGTATGAATTGCATAATGTGTGTTTGATTTTGATTTCGGAGGCTTCAGGGTAATTTTGGAAATTAGGGTTGAAATTTTGCACGTTGGGCAGTTTGGCGAGCTGGGTCGAGCTCGCCAAACGGTTCAGCAGTTCGCCAATATCCCCGTTGATCACCCTTAATTTCGTAATTTGGCGTAGTTAGAGTCTGTAACTTTCGGTGGGAAGCCTGATCTCGCCGAATGTTTCCTTTGATCGCCCTTTCTGTGCCCCTAACCCCTAAAACACATTGTTAATTTCAGCGGGCTAGTCTGAGCTTGCCGAAGGACCCTGCACATTGCCGACCTGCCTTGTTTCTGAAAAAATTTCAAGCCAATCCTTTCGGCGACCCCGATCTGGCTCGCCAAAGTGACTCGGCGACTCGCAGATTAGTTCGGTGAGTTCATCTGCAACCTTAATTCTGCACATTTTTCTTGAAATTTTTCTAACTCTTTCTAATGTGTTTTGCAGATATGGCTAGGACCAACTTAGATGAAAGTGGCGTGTCGCCTCGCAAACAAGCACGGGGCATCGTAATAAATGAGGGAGCAACTGCTTCCACACAAAAGGGAAAGAAAGCACCTACGAAAGGAGGCAAAGCACCCGTAGATGAGAGACCGGAGCGCAACTCTAGCAGTGATGGGGATTCTTTGGACTCTCAAGTCTCACTCTCCAAGCCTGAAGATGACCAACCTCTACAAACCCGGCGAGCAGAAATTCGTACAAGGGTTCGGCAAGATCGATCTAGGATCTCGGAGTCTAGCCCTCCTGCTGCTAATACAGTACCAGCTCTGGCACAGACGGTGGTTCCAGCACCACTAGTTTAGGGTCCTCCTCCCCGGTTACTCAACCGTTTAAAGGCCGAGGGATTGAAGACCATCCTAGAGGAGAAGCGATTGTCCATGGATTGTGTGGTAGACATGTATCCTGTTGTGTGGGACACTCTTCGGTACCACAGGTTTGACTTGTTCACCAGGCCCCGTGGCCCATACATCCCCACCTGGGTCAAAGAGTTCTACACTCCATATGGTGACTTGGTACCCCAGGGGAATAAGAAGGCCAGTGCCTTCATATCGGTGGAGTCTGTGGTAGTTCCAGGTAAGACAGTGGGATGCAGCAGCTATCATATAAATGTTGTACGGGACAGAGCTACAGGTTTTTAGCATGAGTACCAGAGGATGACAACTTCATAGACTCTGGATGACCTAAAGGGTTGGCTAGCTCCCCTCATCTCTAACACCACCCTGAGGTGGATTAAGGCCGGAGCCCTTATCGAGAAGAAGGACTTGAACATAGCAGCCCGGTATTGGTTCAGTTTCATTAGTAGCTCGATCATGCCATCGCAGAATGAGTCCATTCTCCACCACCCAAAGGCGTCCTGTCTCGGATCTATTATAGCCAGGAGGAGTCTGAACCTAAGGGCGATCATAGAGCAGGAGATGCCCATGAGGGCCAAACAGTGCAAGACATCCCTTCCATTCCCAGTGCTTATTACAGAGTTTTGTCGGTGGGCTGGAGTTCCTCTTGACGAGAAGAGGGACGTTGAGGTTACGCCCACATCCTCCATCGACATCCGATGTATAGAGGTCGAGTATACACAGGACGAGGCAGATAGGAGGAGAGCAGCTCCGGTGGACACATCCCTAGAGGTTGATGTTGACTCTATACTTGCAGAGGCATCTTTGCCTACTCCGGCCTCCGGGCCTTCAGGTCCATCTACTTCCACTCCTTCCCAGCCTCCTAGACCTGCTTCAGTTAGCACTGCCTCTAGGCCTCTGATCACTCAGGCCATGCTCATCAAGATGGGGCACCTAGCCCATTCTACCGATGTGCGGGCTTCCCAGCTAGAGGCCGAGGTTCCCTGGATGATTAAGTGTGCCATCACAGCTGCACTCACACCTCTTCAGGCTGCCATTGATGCTCTCACTGTAAGAGTAGTGAATTATGAGAGAGGACATGGGGTGACTACTGAGGTTACGACTTTGAAAGTTGAGGTTTCTGAGCTTAGGAAGGATGTGGACCATCTTAAGTCCACAAACTTCACTTCGCTGTTTGGGTCAGTTGAGATCCTCGAGGATTCGAGTGTTGAGATTCCAGCCCCTGCTGAGGTACCTCCGGCTACCACCGGAGATGATATTATGGAGGATGTTGTTGTTGATGAGTCTGAGGCCGAGATCGATGAGGAGCAGCTTGAGGAGCGAGATGCTGATGTAGATGATGATGTGGCAGACCTAGAGGTGCTATGATTGAGACTGCCTGACAGGCTTCATTGAGAGAGACTTCCATGCCAAGCTCTAGTGGATCCACTATTGATGTTACCCCGGCCACTGATGCCCAACCCCAGAGTGAGACCCCGGGCACTGATTCCCCAACAGATGGAGCGACTGTGTAGACAGGATCATTCTTTATCTCCCTATCTGTTGTTTTTGTGATTTTTATGTTTTTAATTGCATTTGAGGATAACTTATTTTCTTTTGTGGGTGGGGTGAGCCATTTCCATACCTACCTCTTTTGATTCTGTTTTATTTGTGAATTTTGGGTATTTTAAGCTATATATGTGTTTTGATTTTTGTCTTGTGGCTCCTTATTTTGAATGGAAATGGTTTTCACCTATTTTCAAAATTTTGTGCCTCCCCTGTTGTTTGTGATTGTGGCTTGTGGTTGTTCTTGTGTAAATTTGAGTATCGGTTATGATCAATACCGATGACTTGAATAGTGCTCTTAATTGAACTAAATGAATGTGCGGCTACAATGAGGCCAATGAAGTTGCATAAGCAATGTGTGAACTTTTAGCATCTCGTTGTGACTAGCCGATTATTGAATGAGCCTCTTGTGATGAACATTGCACAGTACAAAAGTCTGGAGTCTTGTTTGATTTTGGTGCCAATGTCTGGTGTGTTGAGATTACTTTGAACAATTGTGTGATGACACCTAGAATTGGCCCCATTGGTCTGGTTGACTAAGTGATGCAAGCACTTGATATGATCTTTGGCAACGATTTTGAAGAGTGAAACAATTTGACAATAGACCTCTTTTGTGACCAACCTTGTGAGATGTGTGAACCTTACTTGAACCCTATTGAGCCTGACCGTTTTCTTGGAAGAAACTTGAACAATTGTGATCCCTCTTTATCCATCTACCCATAACTTTCATGAAGTGTGGTTTGTGTGAATAGCCAACTTAGGCCAAAAGCCTAAGTTGGGGGTGTGGTGAAAAGAGGAGGAGAGTCAAGAAGTGTGAAAAATCTCCCTTTGAGTAATGGTTTTGAAAAAGATTGAACCCCTCCATATAAAAATAAAAAAAATAAAAAAGAGAAAAGAAGCAAAGAAAGAGAATGAAAAAGTTGTGAAATAAAGTGATGATAATAGCAAAAGAAATGGGGTATGCGATAATTCATTTGAAGTTGAATAATGGGGGGTGGATTATAAGCATGTTTGAATTATTAAAGAAAACGAGGAAAGTGATGATCAGGCCACACTTCATGGAGGTACCAGCCACTGAGCCTAAATGACCATACCTTGACACTCAGCCCCATTACAAGCCATGAAAAGACCTTTGTGATCTTGAGTGAGCTGAAACAAATGTTAATTAGAAAATAAGGGCAAACCTATGTGTGAAGTCATGCATGTGTTCATCTTTCTGAGTGTGAGAGTTGTAATGATTTCGGAACTTTAAAATGCTGAGAAATAGTGTGTGAATATGGAATCATCTTTGTTGTGAGGGCATTTGAGTATCTTTGTTGAGCTTGAACTTGCATTTGAAGCATGTATTGTGAACTTGAGCATCTTTGGTAAAGGTGAGTCACAATTTGAATCTTTGAGTGCACAATTGATCATTGCATGAGTAAATTGAGCATTGTTTGAGACATCTTTTTTGAACTGCTAATCTAGAGTTTTATTTAAGGACAAGCAAAATTTTAAGTTGGGAGTGTTGATGAGTTCGAGATTTGCACTCATTTAGGGCTTTGTTTTGATAGATTTAGTGTCCTCAAATGCCTAATTTATGCTATAAACTGATGGTAATGCCTAGATTTTCAGGTATATGGATTGAGGAGCTAAGCAAGGACACTAACAGGCAAAAAGGAACAAAATAAGCTGAAAAAATGAAGAAGGGCAAGACTGAAGATCGCCAAGGGCACTCAACGTGTCGCCGAGTGGCTAATCTCACTTCCTAAAGTTCCAGTGTGCCAAGCCCTGAAGGAAGAAACCAAGTCGGCGATGAAAAGGAGCAGTCGGCGAATCGCTGAGTCGTTCCTTCGTCGTAGGTTAATGAACTCAAGCACCTTGACTTCCCTCAACTCAAGGGGAAAGAACATATCAAGAAAAACGGCTTTAAACTTCTCCCAAACAATAGGACCCACATCTTTCGGTCTCTCTTCCTTCCATTCGTTGTACCAAATTTGAGCCACACCTTTTAGTTGATAAGTGGCTAACTCCGCCTTTTCTACCGTCGTCACACCCATGATCATCAAAACCTTATAAACCTCATCAATAAACTCTTGAGGATCTTCCTCAATCTTGGAACCATGAAACTCCAGAAAATTCATCCTAGTGAAGTCCCTCACACTAGATGCCGCCGTACCCACATTTGGGTTCCCCAAAGAAAAGATAGATCGCCCAAAGTTATAGACCTTGAGGATGCTGAATGCTAAGGCAAAAAGGTGATAGAAGAGGTCAAAGGGCGGCTCACCGAGTGGTTCGGCAGCCCGACTTACTTCGCCCTTCATGGCCCTTCGTCGCTTATTTTTGGCGACTATAAAATACATTTTGAACATTAATTTAGTATCGAATTTTTAATCCATCTTAGTGTAGAACAGTTTTCTCTGAAATTTCTAAGTAGACTTGAAGGTTTTGAGACTCAATTTGGAGATTTTGCAAGTGGGTTTCAAATTTTCTTCGAATTGGAGCATTGTAAAGCTTGAATTCCTCTTACCCAGTTGATGGCTAATCGATTCGGGAACCGTTTTTATCTTTTTATGATGTTCACCTAAAACCCCAACTCTTGGGGTGTGATCATGTGATTATGGGTTGAATTAGTGTGTGGGTATTGTTAATTACTAGTTTAAATACTATTTTGAAGTGGGCTTAATCGTTAATTGTTGTTTAATTTATGTATTGTAGTTACAAATGCAGTTCTATTTTAGTGTTCTTGGCTTGCTCAAGAGAGAGGTTTTAGAATTAAAATTATTAATTAATGATTCGTATGTATTGGATTGATTTGGGTTTAGCTCGAGAGAGTGAATCCTAAACCCAGTCCTACCCATCTTGCTCGAGAGAGAAGATGTATTAAGGTTTTGGGTTGTTCTTAATTGCTATGCTTGTTGATGTTTGAGAGAAATCACTTGAAGAGGAATAGTTGTTCGACAGAAACCAATTTTCAATTATAGTCTAGCCTACCCACTGATATTTAGCTCTTTACTAGTAGTTTCAATTGCCCATATATCAAAATTTGCCTATAATCGATCATATCCCAAGAATTCCTCTCCTTATTGATATCTCATTGCTATTTCACTGCTTTGTAGTTGATAATTGCAAATCAAAAGCCCATCTGACAGTTGATGTCACCCCTTTGATTTGTAATGTGTCCTTTTTTGATAATATCTATTCCTATAGCTAGTTAGATCACATTTGTACTTCATAGTCGAATTTGAACATATACCGCTCCCTGTGGGATTCGACCCCAACTCAATTGTTGGGTTTTATACCTCTTAACGATTGTTTGCACCTAGAATTGGATGAGGTGTGCTTGAAACGTTAATCAGTAAGGTGATTGCCTATGCTTCAAGGAAACTTAAGGTTCATGAGAAGAACTATCCTACCCACGACCTTGAACTAGCGGCGGTGGTATTTGCCTTAAAGATTTGGAGGCATTATTTGTATGGGGTTCATGTTGATGTTTTCACCGACCATAAGAGTTTACAATATGTGTTTACCCAAAAAGATCTAAATCTTCGCCAAAGAAGGTGATTGGAATTATTGAAGGACTATGATATTAGTGTTCTTTACCACCTCAGAAAGGCGAATGTAGTAGCGGATGCTCTTAGTAGGTTGTCTATGGGTAGTGTTGAACATGTTGATGATGAGAGAAAAGAGTTGGCACGAGATATGCATGGATTGGCCCGATTGGGTGTGCGATTGGTAGGTTCCGACAAAGGTGGTGTAACGATCTATAACGGTTATGAATCATCTCTTGTAAATGATGTGAAGTAATGTCTAGATCCAACTTTTGTGGAATTGAAAGAAGCGGTACTTAAGAAATCCGTTGAGGCTTTCTCCCAAAGGGGAGATGGGGTACTTAGATACCAAGGTCGATTGTTTCCCATGTTGATGAGCTAAGGGATCAATTTTTGGCGGAAGCCCATAGTTCTCAATATCCCATTCACCCGGGAGCCACCAAGGTGTACCGTGATTTACGGGAGGTATATTGGTGGAATGGGATGAAGAGGGATATTACGGGATTTGTGGCTAAATATCCAAATTGCCAACAAGTGAAGGTTGAGCATCAGAAACCAAAAGGTTTAGCTCAAGATATTACCATTCCTACTTGGAAGTGGGAAGACGTAAATATGGACTTTATAGATGGTTTGCCTCGCACTCGGAGACAACATGACTCTATTTGGGTGGTGGTAGATCGGATGACAAAACCGGTACATTTCCTTCCCATCAAGGTTTCTTACTCGGCGGAAGACTATGCCAAGTTGTATTTGAGGGAGATGGTAAGGCTACATGGAGTGCCTTTGTCCATTATTTTCGATCGTGGTACCCAATTTACTTCCCAGTTTTGGAAGTCATTCCACAAAGGACTTGGCACTAAGGTTAAGCTTAGCACAACTTTTCTCCCATAAATCGATGGGCAAGCAGAGCGAACGATTCAAACTTTAGACGATATGTTGAGAGCATGTGTCATCAATTTCAAGGGAAGTTGGGATGAACACTTTCCGTTTGATAGAGTTCGCTTATAATAATAGCTACCATTCTAGTATTGGTATGGCCCCCTTTGAAGCTATCTATGGTCGGAGGTGTAGATCTCCTATAGGGTGGTTTGAAGTGGGTGAAGTTGCTTTGATTGGACCCGAATTAGTTCATGAAGCTATGGAGAAAGTCTGGCTACATTAGAGAGAGGTTGAGAATAGCCCAAAGCTGAAAAAAGCCCTATGCCGATGTGAAATGAAGAGACCTTGAGTTTGAGGTTAATGATTGGGTCTATTTGAAAATCTCACCCATGAAGGGAGTGATGAGATTTGGGAAGAAGGGGAAACTTAGTCTCCAATTTATAGGCTCATACCAAATATTGAGACGTGTTGGTAAGGTTGCTTATGAGTTAGATTTGCCAAATGAGTTGGCAACCATGCATCCCATTTTCCATGTCTCTATGCTTAAGAAGTGTGTTGGAGATCCAACATCCATAGTTTCCCTCTAAAGATAGGGAGTTGACTAGAGTCTTTCATATGAGGAAGTTCCGGTTGAGATTTTAGACCGGCAAGTTAATAAATTGAGGAACAAGGAAGTTGCTTCCGTAAAGGCTTTGTGGAGAAACCACTTAGTTGAGGGTGCTACTTCGGAGGCCGAGGCCGATATGAAGTCCTGATATCCTCATCTTTTTCCTTCGACTCTATCTTGAAGTAATGAGTTTCCTCTTGGTTTGATTTATGCTTAGAAGTCATGTGTGACTTATGTTTTTACATGATTTCCTTATATGCATGTTCATGAATAGCTTAAGGTGTGAAAGAAATGACTTATGTGAATTATTTTCCTCATGTTATTGTGCATTGAGTATGATTTTCCTATAGACTTCCTGAGATGAGTTGATGAACATGTTTTGAATACGCTTTTTCAGATTGAGTTGCATATGAGCTCCCTGAGATTGTGTTGAGCATGCTTTTAAGTTTGGAGATGATAGTACCTCCTTAAATGTATGAAATCTGAAATTTCATACATATTGGGTTGTTAGATGTAGTTCCCACCTCCTTAAGGAGCATTGAGTATGTTTAGCTTGGAGTTGACGTTTCCTCCTTAGTTGTGTGCATTACATGAGTTGCATGCATGATGGGCTGCTAGTCTTGAGTCTTTTCGTTTAGAAACGTGCTTAGAATCTCATTCGAGGACGAATGATCCCAAGAGGGGGGATAATGTAATACCCCATTGTATTGAAAAGTTTTAATTCTCACTCATTTCGATTACTTTATGTTATGATATGCTAAGTGGCTTGTATGAGGCCTCTCGGGGTCTTATATGCCTTGTTACATCTAGGGGGTACCCCTAGGTCTTGACAGGATCTTTACAAATTCAAAAATCAATATGTTTGAAAATTTTGAGCTTCTTTGATTCCTTCTTCATGTTTCATGCATTTTGAATGATTGTGAGCCTCGTGTGACTATCTTAAAGGTTTTAGGAGTGCATTTGATTGAAGTTCGAGTCAACCCAACCCCAACCCCTCAATTTCTTGATTATTTTTGGCTAAAAGGTTGGTGTTTTGATTTTTTGTTGTTATTTTTTTAAGTTAGAAAGCATATAGGGTGTGGGTCTAAGCCCCTTAACTGTGATTGAGTGTCTAAGCCCCTTAACTGTGATTGAGTGTTTAACTTCATTGGGTTTCATCATATTTTTGGGTTTGAACTATGCCTACATGTTCTTGAATATGAAGGCTTGTGGAATTGTTGAATCATGCTTGTGTTGGTTTAGTTGTTTAATTGAAGTGATTATCTTACTGGGTTTGTGCATAATATTATGTAAGTGAAGTCTGAATAGCTTAGTGTTGACCCAATTGCTCAATTTTTCCCAATGATACATAGAGTGACTACTTTCTAAAGGGAAAATCGTCAATTAGTGCATTACATTGTGATAAAATAGGGGGAATCTGAGTACCCATGGTAGAAAAGCTTATAGGTGAATTGTAATGTTGAGGGAGAACTAGTATTTGTTGTGTGTGTTGGTTTTTTCTGTAAAAAATTGGCATTGGTCTGAAACTTCATGTTCGGCGAGCTTGTCTTAGCTCTCCAAGGATGTCAGGCGAATCATCGAGTAAGACCCAACTCGCTTTGTTAATCATATACATGGCTTATCTTAGTCCACCAAACTCATTTGGCAAATCACCGAGTGGGAGAGGATATCACCTTTCATGCGTGTATCTTTCCCATTTGCACTGTCAGTTTTAGCAGACTTGTCTTAGCCCCCCAAAATTAACCCGGCGAATCACCGAGTAGGCATTGACTTCACCCTTTGTGCCTAAACCCTGAGTAATTTAACATTATCCATTTCGACGAACTCACTGGAGTTTGCCGAACCTATTTGGAGATCCGCCTTACTGATGAGGCGGGCCTGAGGAGTATTTTTGAAATGTGTTTTAATTCATGTTTGAGTTAAACTCACCTTCACAAATGCATTTTTTGAATGTGTGCTTTGCGGGTAATGGAAAGAACCAAAGGTAAGAAAATGGTATCCTCTCATACGGAGTCAGACATATAGATTCCTCCTTCTGCTTCTCTCAACGACATCGAGGCATAACGATAAATGAGCTTTGGAGGCTCCCCATCATCCACAAACTTCCCCTTCACAATCATCAACCCAAGAAAGGTTACAACCCAAAGAGGGGGTGGTTAGGAAAAAATGGAGATTTGTTGCAGGTTGGTGCAACCCTTATCCACACAAGCACCAATCTCTAGAGTCCTGCCAATTATAGCTCCATGAGCCTTGAATAGGCTCAAAGTTGTAGGTGAATGGACTATACTCGAGGAGAGACAACTCTCCATAGATGGAGTTGTGGATGCATACCCAACCATATGGGATACAATACAATTTCACCAATTCGAGGGATTCACCAGACCTAGGAGTCCCTAATTCCTTCTTGGGTAAAGGAATTCTACACTGCGTACGCTCAGGCCCTCCCAAAGAAGCAGAAGGTCACAATATGAAAACCACCTGAAGAAGTGTAGGCGAGAGGTACAATGGTTAGATGTGATATTTGGAAAATCAATACAACACTAAAGGTGCCAACTTTTGAGTGCGAAAGGTATTCGCTGCGGATGCGCCTTGATCTGGACTCTCTGAAGAGTTGGCTAGCACCTTTGATATCTAATTCTTCCCAATTATGGATGGTTGATAGTGACAAGATCGAGAAGAAATATTTGAATATAGTAGCTCAGTATTGGTTTGGATTCATCAGCAGCAACCTAATATCCTCTAAGAACGAATCCATCCTCCGCCATGACAAGGTGGTACTGGTCAGCACTATCATCGATCGAGAGCACAATGTGGGTCCCATAGTTGCTGATGAGATGCTAATGAGGGCAAGATAGGAGCAGACATCGCTCCCTTTTCCAGTGTTGATCACACATCCACATGAGAGGGTAGGTGTCCCTTTTCGGGCTACTAAAAATGTGAGAGTCGCACCTACCTCATCCACTGATATTTGGAGGATCGAGGTAGAGTGTCTGAGAGATGACACGGCTCGGAGGAAGCGGTCACCACCAGACTTCACTCCATTTGTTGACCTTGCTACCTAGACTCATACGACCAGCACACCTTCTACTTTTGTGGATCAGGCAAGTACTTCTGCATCTCTATCTGTTGCTGGATCTTCTGTTGATGTTCATGTGCAGCCTTCTACTCCCACTACTACTGTAATGCCTCCCTCCTCTCCTATTTCCCGTTCCCCCTTAACCTAGGCTCTGATTTACCAGATGGGCAGCCTTGCCTGTCAACATATGTGAGAGCTACCCGGGTTGAGAAAGACTTGCCCAAGCTTATGGACAAGCCTGGGTTGAGAAGGTAGGCAAGTGTGAGAGGGTAATTTCTAGCCATGCATCGAGGTAGGATGATCTGATGGTGAGGATTGAGGCTTGGGAGAAGGCCAAGGCTAGTTCTAGTGATTTAGACACCCTAAAGGTTGAGGTGGCTACTTTGAGGGTAGAGGTGGTCCAGATGCAGTCCTTGGATATCTCTATAATTTGGGGCGGCGTTCCCCTACCTGATGCACCTGAGATACCTGGTGTTTTGCCTGCCTCCACTATTCCTGAGTTTGTTATAGATGCTGAGGCTACTAATGATGATGAGAGTGAGAGAGCCAGGAGGAGTCGGTCGGGGAGACTGATGAGGAGGAGCTTAGAGTTTAGGCGCAAGGGATAGCTTAGACTCTGGCCGAAAAACATGAGACCGAGGAATTCATTCTCTAGGCTGCATCGGAGAGATCTCTTCGAGAGACTTCCGCAGTTAGACCTAGTAGGGTCACTCCAGACCCTATCATCCCTTATGTTGTTTGGACGGGCACTGATGCCCCAGTTGTACTTCCCATGCCTCCTTTTGTGATCCTATTGCTAGGCATCGATGCCCCTCTTGAGACTGCACCTCCAAAGACTCTAGATGAGAGTGCTCCACAGGCATTGCCTGTCAGGGGCATTCTTTCTCTTAGCCTCCCAGTACTTTCATTTCTTTTGCATTGAGGATACTACATTTTATTTTTGGTGGGGTGAGAGCCTTCGTGCCAATATTGCCCTTTTTCTTGTATTTTATTATTTTTTAATTTGAACTATTGTAGTGATTTTTTTTATATTAGAGTGCTCTTTTGGTAATTTTGTTCATTACTTCCATCTCGTTCTCCTTTGATATTACAACCCCCATGAGTTCAAATTGTGAAAAGCTTGATGTTTTCATTGATAAAAAATTAAGATTCAATTTTGTTCAATATGAATGTCTTGAATAGTACTCATGATGAGCATGATGCATAGTGTTGGTGTTGTGGGAATGAAATCTATGTGGTTACACCTTCGAGTGATCTCAATGAATATTTTGTTGACTAGCTACATTTTGATGTGAGCCTTGCAATAAACATCGCACATACACTTTTGATCTTTTTTGAATGTGCTAAATGAGTGTTTTTTGAAATGCCATGTTGATGAGTCTGGGATTTTTACTCATTTAGGGCTTGTAATTCATAGTATTAGTGTCCTCTATGCCTATTTAGTGCTCTAAATTGATATTTAAATGCTAATTTTCAGATATAAAGGCAAAAGAGCAAGGTAAGGACATTACCGAGCAAAAAAGAGTGAAAAAGATCATGGACCACCTAGTTTGCTAGAGATTCTGTAAAACTCGACGGGCTAAAGAGCCATTCGGCGCATCGTCAAATTGATCGGCGATATAAGCAAACATCGTTGACTGGCGCGCAAACTGAAGGGTCAAAAGGCCAAAACTGTTTTTAAATTCAAAAATCTCCCTCATTTCATACTTTTCGACTTCTACACTTTCACAAATGCACTTCAGATCATATTTTTCCATACTTTTTGCTTTGTGTGTTGGATCAATTTCTCGGGGGAAAGACTTTGGTATACATTTCTAGACTAGATTTTCAAACTTCTTCTGAAGTTGGTTATCCGAACCCCGCCTTTGTATTTTAGTAATTGTGAATGCATAATCATTGTCTTATTGTGTTGTTTGCATAAAAGTTCATGATTAGTTGAATCAGTGATTGTGTTTTGTGCATGTGATACCCCGAATCATGTTAATTGGTCATTCATTGTTGATTCTCGTTTGTTTAATTGATAAAATTTGTGGGTTGTGTTGATTTTGTTGTTGGGTCTAGTAGGGGTGAAGTCTAAGTAACCCTGATTGTGCCGATCGTCCAATTTTGCCCAATGATATAGCGGTGGACGTCATTCTTAAGGGAAAAAGATGTCGATTGTCTAATTTTGGCCAAAACGGGGGAAGTCTGAGTACCCCCAGGTCATGTGTAATATGGGTATGGGCTTAATTGCGTAAAATAAGTGTTTAACTTTGTTTTCGTGGGCTGCGGGTTAGAATATGAAGGTCGGGGTCAAAATCTGGCACGTTGGACCATTCGGCGAGCTTGGTCGAGCTAGCCGAGTGGTTCGGCGGTTCGCCTAAAACCCCTAGATCACCCTTTTATCCTTCTTATTTTGAGATTTTTGTTCTGTAACATTTGGGGATATGCCTGAGCTCACCGAATTCACTCGGTGACTCACCGAATGCCCCTTCTGATCACCATTCTGCGCCCCTTTTTTTGAAAATATTCTATAACATTTGGCGAGCTACTTTTAGTTCACCGAATGGTGTCGGCGATCCGCCGAAAGGCCCTGGAAATAGCCGACTTGTGCTGATTTTGAGTGATTTTATTCTGGAACATTCGGCAAGCCCGACTTGGCTTGCCAAATGGGTTCGGCAAGTCTTCCTGCAATATTTTTTACACTTTCAACTTTTCTTTTTTGAACTAAGTCTAACGCTTCCGACTTTGTTTTGCAGGTATGGCTAGACCAAAAGTACCAGGGAGAAATTAACCGCCCCGAAAGCAGGCAAGAAGCATAGTAATCAACGAGGGGGCTGCACCCTCACGGAATCCACCGGCTAAACTTCCTCCAACTGAGGGAAAAGGAAAAGGGAAAGGGTTGGTAGAGCCAATACTGGCAGTTGAGAGCTCAGACAGGGAGGTAATTTATGCCACTCATCTCGCTATGTCTGAAAGTGAGGGTCATTCAGCAGATAGTTCTCCGGCCTCCATTTCTGAGCCGGAAGATGACCAACTCCTACAGGCTAGGAGAGCGGAGCTCTACTTCAAGGCAATGTATGATCCAGCTTGGATCCCGGTGCCTCATACTCCTCCTCCACCTCCAGCACAGATAGTGGAGAAGGTATCTCAAGCTGCCTTGGCACTGATTAAGGCTGAGTTGAGAGAGCATAGAGAGTTGATAGAGGCACATGGGCTTACACTGGATGCCCTTACGGTGAGGGTAGAGTCTTGTGAGCAGAGTCGGGGTGATTCTGATGTTGTGACGGCCTTGAAGGTCGATATTGTTGGGCTGAGGAATGATGTGGATGAGCTGAAGTCCACCGATCATTCTATGCTATTGGTACAGTAGAGATCCCTAAGGTTCCGAGTGCAGATTTCCTGGGCAGTTCCGAGATTCCTCCGGCTACTATGATAGGAGATGTTGCTATGGATGAGGTTGATGCTGAGGCTGAGGCTGAGATCGATGAGGAGGAGATGGGTGTTCGTGACGCAGCATTGTACGATGATTTGGAGGATCTTGAGGGTTCTATGGTCCAGTCAGTGGTAGAGGCTTCCTTGCAGGATACCTCGATGGTGGGCTCTAGGGGAGAAAAAGATGTTGTTGAGCCGGGCACTGATGCCCCGACAGATGGAGTCACTGATATACAGAGTTCACCTAGGCTTAGCCTGGTAGGATGATTCTTTTGACTCTCTTTCTGTTATTTTTAGACTGGTTTTACTATTTTGCACATTTGAGGACAATTGCTAGATTAGTTTGGTGGGGTGAGGTATTCCATACCCACCTCTTTTGGGTTGTTTTATGGATACTCTTTGTTTGTGAATGTTTTGTTTTTGTAAATGCCGGGTTTTATTGATATATATATTGTTTGTGATCCATTGTGTTGGTCCTTTATTTTGAAGTGTTGGAATTTTTGTTTTGAATCGATTTTTTTTTAAAAAAAAAATTTGCCACCTCTTGATGTGTTTGAATGTGGTTGTTCTTTTGCAATTTTGAGTGTCGGTTTTGATTAATACCGATGACTTGAATAGTTCTCATGATTGAACGATATGAGTGTACGGCTTCGATGAGGCAAATTGAGTTACATAAATCATATGTGAGCTCCTACCATCTTACTGTGATTAGTCGGTAGGTGAGTTGATCTCTTATGATGATCGTTGCACGCTAGCTTAAAATTGTAGAGTCTTGTGACATGTCTGGTGAAGTTTTCTTGAGACATGTGCTTTGTAATACCTAGAACTTGCCTCGTTAGTCTAATTGACTGATGTAAGCAAGCAATTGAGATGCTTTTAGGTACAATTTGTGAAGAGTGAACCAAAATTGATCTTATACCTTTTTGTAACCACCCTGTGAGAGTGTGAACCTATCTTGGCACCATTTGAGCCTATCCTTTTCTTTGGAAGAAACTTGAACAACTTTGACCTCTTTGTCCCATCACATGTAACCTTCATGAAGTATTGCTTCGTTTGAATAGCCAACTTAGGCCAAAAGACTAAGTTGGGGGTGTGGTGAAAAAGAAGGAAAATCAAGAAGTTTTGAAAAATTCACCTTTGAAGGATCATGTTGAAAAAAATGGAACCCCTCAATGTAAAAAAAAAAGAAGGTGAAAATAGAAAAAGATTGAAAAAAAGAAGAGATTGTGAAATAAAGCTTGTGAAATGAGCAAAAGAAATGGGGTATCCAATGAGTCATGCTTAAATGAATAGAGGGTGGATTGTGAACATCATATAGTGTGAAAGGGAAGGAGAAAAAGTGAAATGCAGGCCATACTTCATGAAGGTAGAATTCACTAAACCAAAATGATCCTACCTTTACACTCAGCCCCGTTACAAGTCTTGAAAGACCTTTGTGATCTTGAGTGAGCTGAAAATAATGTTGATTGGAAAATAAGGGCAAGCATATGGGTAGAGTCAGGCATGTGTTTGTCTTTGGGAGTGTGAGAGTTGTATTTGATTCCGAAATTCTAGATTTTGATGAGTTTTGTGTGAGCATGGAATCATTCTTAGTGTGAGGGAATTTGAATGTTTTTGTTGAGCTTGAACTTGCATTTGAAACAAGCATTGTGAGCTTGAGTTCTATTTGATGATGGTTAGTCACAATTTGAAACTTAGAGTGCACAATTGAACATTGTATGCATAGTTTGAACCTCTTGTGTGCATTCGTGTTGAGTCTTGAGTAGCACTGTATGTAGACATCCTTATTGAGCTGATTGATCTTGGGTTTTACTTGAGGATAAGCAAAATTTTAAGTTGGGGGTGTTGATGAGTCTAGGATTTTCACTCATTTAGGGCTTGTTATTCAAAGTATGATTGTCCTCGATGCCTATTTTGTGCTCTAAGCTGATGTTTAAATGCTAATTTGCAGATATAAAGGCAAAAGAGCAAGGTAAGGACATTACGGGGCAAAAAGAAGTGAAAAAAGATGAAAAAGGCTAAAGATATTGAAAGCTGAGAATCGCCAAAGCCACTCGGCGAAACGCTAAGTGGCAATTCAGCTCGCCTAATGTTCCAAACTGCCAGCCCTGGGGAGAAGCCAACTTGGCGATGGAATTGGACCTTTGGCAAACCGCCGAATGGATCGGCGACAAAGAATTTAATCGCCTAAAGTTACAGGTTCTGAAGGATGAAGAGTCAAGGCAAAATGGTGATGGAGAGGAGAAATTAGCCCATCGCCGACCTGGTCGGCGATGCTCGACTAAATCCGCCGAGTGACCCTAAATGCCAAAATCTGGAAACGTATAAATTGAATTTAAAAAATAGAAAAGAGAATCCAGCCACTATTAGACCCGGATCTTTCGACTAAAACTTTGTTTTTCTTAGTTCTCAAGAGTTTTCTAGTAGATTTTCATTGGGTTTTGGATTTGTAGCTAAATTGGAACATTGTAAAGATTCAGATATTACTACCCAACTTATGAAGAACATAGTTGGTATTAATTTCTTACCTTTTATGATGTGTGGCGAAACCCCCAATCTTGGGGGTGTGATTATGTGATTAGTTATCTGAATTAGCTTCTGGGTGTTAGTAATTACTGATTTAATCGTTGTTTTGAAGTGTGTTCAATTGGTAATTGAGTTTTAACTTATGAATTGTAGTTGCAAATAGAGTTCTAGTTTCATATTCTATACTTGCTTGAGAAAGAGGTTTTAGAATAAAGGTTATCAATTGATGATTGTAGTGATTGGGTTGTTATGGATCTAGCTCGAGAGAGTGAATCTTAATTCGATCCTACCTATCTAGCTCGAGAGAGTAGATAAATTGAGGTTTTGGGGTGTTTATACTATGATGCTTGTTGAGGTTCGAGAGAACTCAGTTGATTCGTGATAGTTGATCGAGAGATGGCTATTACATCTAAAGCATAGCCTACCAACTAAGATTGAGCAAATTTTAGTAATTAGTAATCACGCGTATAGCAAAATTTGCAACTAATCGAGAACATCCCCAAGTATCCCTTTCTACTAGATTACTCCCCTGTTTTTCATAGTTGCTAATTGTCAGACCTTTTCCCCCCATTTGACACTTTTTGTCAACCTCTTTGATTTACATAAATGATTTCGATAATTTCTATTCCTATAACCGATTAGAACATGTCTTTCATTTCATAATTGAATTATCTACCGTATCACTCCCTGTGCGATCAACCCCAACTCTTCGTTAAGTTTATACTAGATTGCGATCGCCTACACTTAGTATTGGATGTAGTTGAGTGCTATCACATGTGTGGTGAGGTTTACTTGAAAACATACATATGGTGTCCTAGAATTTTCCTTGTTAGTGTAATTGCTTGAATTTTTGTGAATGTGGGACATGATCTTGGGTGAAAATTCAATGAGAGAACCAAATTGTCCACAAAGTTTTTGTTACTACCTTGTGAGGATGTGAATCTATGGTGGCACCAAATGAGCCTAACTCATTTGTTGACAACCAAAAGAAGCCTCTTGAGCTAAATTAACCTATCTTCTCACCAACAATCTTTTTTGAAGCATTGCGATGTTTCAATAGCCAATTGAAGCCAAAATCCTAAGTTGGGGGTGTTGAAAGGAAGGAGGAATGAAAGCCAAGTGAAGGGCAAAGGAAGATGAAGTGAGACTCAAATCAGAAACTTTTTCAAAAAAGAAGGCACCCCTCCTTATAAAAAAAATCTAAAAAATTGTGTGTGTTGTATCATCGTAGTGATGGAAATAGCTCAGAAATATCAAAATGAAAGAAAGAGAAGTGAATTAAATAGAGAGGAGTTTCAAATAAAATAAGTGACAAGTCAAGATTTGAGTTCTCAAATGAAAAAGAAAAAAAATAACATGAGAAGAGGTAATGATGATTGCAACAATGCTTTGAAAAGGTATAAGTCACCAATTCAAATTGACCAAGCCTTAACCCTCAGCCCCATTACAAGCATAAAAGACCGTTGAGATCTTACATGAAACAGGTTATTTGATGATTGCAAAATATGGGTAAACTTATGGGACAAAGCTTGCATGTGTTTCTCTTTTGAGAGACTGAGAGTTGCATTGTCATGACCCAAAGTACACCCTATATATTACATGGCTTATAAGACCCTGATAGGACCTAAACAAGCCACTTAGCATACATAAACAAGATAATAGAATCTAACGAGGTTAAAAGACAGTTTGTATCATAAACGAGTTTGACAAAATGAAGCAGAAGTCTAACATATTCTCAAAGCCATCTACTACATTAATAGTGATCGGGGCGTAACCCATACATCACATACAATCTCTAAAAATATAAAGACAATAAGCAATAAAGGTTTGGTCCTCGGAACATGAGGACTCACCAATCTTCAATATCTACTAAGTGATCCCTAGCCAAGAAGATGCGAAATAGGAGCGTCAGACCCTACATTAGGAAACAATATGCAAGAGTATCCGTTATTACAAAAATGTATCAAGTATGATAGCAATGCATAAAAGTTATGAAATCATGCTAAAAAGACTTTTCGTGATACGCAAAGACCAAATCAAAACATAAGATAAGAGGGTTAGAAAACATAAACCGTAATCATGATCAATGCAAGTAAAATTGACTTTGAACACATGTGAGATACTTCTTGAAGTAACCTTAGTTCATTATTATTGTGGGAAGTGGCCTCAACCGACATAGAAACCATGTGAGCTATAACATGAAATCCGGTGTACTCCTCTCACACTAAAAATAGAGTGTCCTACTTGCCAAGGTAGAACCATAAACTTCTAACTTACGTGGATCCACTAGCTAATGTCTATCTGAGATAATCATCGTCTATCTTAAAACAATCATCCTATGGGAGCACATAGGTATGGGACATGGGTGGTCGCCACTTGTCCACTCGGTGCTAAGCATAAATCCCACTGAATAGTTATTAATCATAACTTGTCTTATCATTATAGGACATAGGTATTCCCCTCTTGTGTTATCATAGGAGAGCTCCTTAGACCATGCATGAGAAAACCTTTCACCGTCCATGATCTTTTCATAATAGCTTTTAAGGCCCATAGTCATTCACTTCATGCAAGAAATTCCCTACTACTAATGGAAATAGTTTTGAAATCGTGGTCTATAATCATTGATGGTATATCCACATACCATACTAATCAAGACCTAATAAAGGAAAATAGTCTGAAAAACATTGAGGGGAAACTCTATATGTCATTCATGTCATGTGGCCAAGCTTCATAGAACATATAGATACCTTCATCTATAAGGTTCCTTGAGTCATAAGCATTACTTTCATAAAACATGCATTTTTCAATAATTCATAATCTTCATCATATTTTTAAAGTCAAAGCATCTTCAAATTCATTTACATCAATTTCATAAAGAGAAGACATGCATATCTTCATAAATTTATCTTTCATGGTTTATAATCAAAATCATGGGTTATGCATGGGTTCATGGAAAATCAACTTAAAAATATGCAATTACTTCAATTCATGTATAAAGGGTCATAATAAGATCAATTGAATTAACATTGAAAGGAATTCATGACATGGAAGAAAACCCTAACTTCAATTGAAGATTTCTAACTTGAAAATTGGAGAATTTAAGACTATATGGAGGAAAGGCCTCCATAGATGAAGACTATCATACCTTTGAGTTCAAAGACCTTAAGCAATTTGGTGAATTGGAGGCTTGATCGTGAACCCTAACTTGACTTCTTTTTCTTCCTTTAGAGAGAGAAATATTTGAGAGGAGGAGCTTGATCAAGTTTTTGAAATTTAAGAGAATGAATTGACTTTGGATGATTTTGGGGTTTAAAATCATTCTATAGGGCTTTGGATAGAAGGCTAAATGACGTAGTATTGAGTTAAAACAATTCATTAAAGACCTAATAACACCTGGCTTAAAGTTGCCGAATTTTTCTCACTAGAAAGCCAACACGGGTCATTTAGAGTACCACGGCCTGACTAACGGTTCGTGAAGAAACTTTGCCTGACAGGGCTTCACTATTTCAGGCATAACAATTTACTCTTTGCTTAGAATTAGACAAACTTTGTGACGTTGGAAAGACGACTCAGAGATATTTATTTTGATAGGTTATGGGCCACCTACTTCATTTTGTGCTAAAAGATATGATCGTTTGAATATGACCTAAACTTTAAGTCTGATAAACCCCCTTCACGGATGACTTCACGGTCCCTGTTGGGCTTCACGGGCCGTTTAGATGCCCGTGGTCCTTGACCAGTGACTAGGGAAGAACCCTTTCTGATGGACCAACTTGAAGACCCCTTTGACGACCAATCATCGTCACCATGGGCTGTTAGGGCATCCATCAAGGTGGAGCCTTCCCAGACAGGTTCTGGAAACCTGCCACAAGCCCATAAATGGACCCAGGTCCCCTTCAAGGCCCGTCAAGGGCTCCGTGGAGGGTTCCATGGTCAACCTTTGGTCTTGTGGCTTACCCGCTTGACCCATTCTTAGCCTTTCTTAAATCTGAGGTGTTATATGCATTGATTCATATTACTTTTATTGATTTTCTTTGTGAGAGCATTGAATCATTCTTTATGTGAGGGCACTTGAATACATCTGTTGAAAAATGTTCTTGCATTAGAAAAGAAGCTAAAGTGAGCTTGAGCTTGTGTTTAGAATGGCTAGTCATCATTTTAAGATTTTTTATCATGATTTAGGGTAACATTTAATTGAGAGTAATCTTGCCATGGTGCTTGCATGTTAGCTCTCATCATGTACTGTTGTAGACGCTCGTGTAGAGCTTATTGTGTTATTGATGTACTTTAGGACAAGCAAAATTTTAAGTTGGGGGTGTTGATGAGTGGCAGATTTGTAGTCATTCAAGGTCCATTTAGCTCAATAATTGGTGTCCTCAATGCCTAACTTTGTCCTTTTCTAATCAAATACTAATGATTTACAGCTATGAAGGCAATTTGATAAGGCGTTGACTAAAGCTTGAAAGAATGGAAAAAAAATACAAAAAGAAGTGCAAAATAAATATTGTTTGATCGCAAAGCATGAAGGGAGGATGGCTGACTTAGCATGTCCTCACCCCAAACTGACAGTGCATAGCAATTTTATCTAGAAAAGAGGGTCCGGAAACTCCAGTAGAAAAGGCGATGCACCGAATGAGAAAGGTGGACCTGATGTACATCACCCAAAGTGATAGTGTGGAAGGAATATAATTAATGCTCAAACGGTGAACTAAGGTGGTATTTGGAGATTCACCGAATGAGAAAGGCTCACTCAATCAAGTTCTCCAACTGAATTTAAAACATCTGAAACCTAGAGCATCACAAGGTGAGCTGAGGAGTGAAGGGTGATTCACCAAGTGAGTTTGGCGAGCCCGATTAATGTCACCAAGTTGGTTGAAAAGTGGATGTTGGGCCAAATTTCAGGAAAATATAAATAGCCTAGAGGATAGAGTTTTGAGATAGTCCGATTAGAGAGTTAAACTACTGAGTTTAGGAGAAAGTTTTGAGTGAGAACACTTTGCTTTTTAGAACATTTTTTTCTTGTTTTCTTGGGGTTTTACATGTTGATGCTTGAATTCGATAATTTAAAGTTAAATCCAAAGTAGGTTTACTCTTAATTGCTTGATTCCAAGTTACCCATGGTTAATTTCATGGAAGGTACACTTTGTTTACATTCTGTGATGGTGGCTAAAACCCCAAGATCTAGGGGTGCTCTAATGAGGTTGTGTGTTGATTTAATGTAGTGGATATTGTGCTATGCTCTGTTTTTTTGTTGTTCATGCATGAATTTGGTCTAATTATCACGGGGTTAACTTAAGGGTTAAGGTTTTAAACTTAATTATTACTTCTGATCTCTGGTTGACGCTCGAAAGATATTAGTTGGAGTGGGTAATTAGTTAGTTCAATACAAGCAATTTAGGTTTGATGTCTATGACTTGCTTGAAAGAAAGGTTATGGGTCGGATCTATTTTCCCTATTCTTGAAAGAGAGAATAGAGTAAGGTAATCGGTTGTTTAGAATTTGTATTAGATGAGACCGAAAGGAGATTCTAGGCATAGATGCTTTGAGACCAAGAGAGCATTAGCGTCATTGAAGATGACTTAGCTTATTCATGTATGTACATCACTATAGAGCATCACAATCACCCCTGTGTTAAATTGATATCCAATCCCCGCACCCCTAGATTGTTTATTAACTCATTATTTCATTCGAATATTAGCTTAATTTCGATAATTAACAACCAAAGCTTTATGTTAATTTGAGGGTACTATCCACCCAATTGTTCTTACTATTCCAAATGAGCTAATCTCTCGATAAAAAGAATTCTCCACAATATATCATTCCCCGTGGGTTTCAACCCCGACTCTTCGTTGGATTTTTTACTCACTACGATCGCTCACTCTTTTAATTGGTTTTCGAGGGTGATTTGAGGGTTATCAGTGTCCAAATTTTTATAGTTCTTAGCTTGGGGTTTTAGGCTTGTATAGTAAGTTTCCTCACAATTAACCTTTGAGTTTGAAGATTGTAAGCTCCATTGTAGTAATTTTCATTGCTTTTTCAATTCTTTTCTTTTAATTACTTGAATTGTTGGTGTATTTTATTATTAGAGAATTTGGTTTAGTGCTAGAAATAGACACTTGATTGGGTTTTTTGATTTCATTCTATTTGTTTTGTTATTGATTGAATTCTTCTCATTTATGAAAGGGGTATTTGATTATCTAATGAATATTGTGCTTAAATTGCTTCCCTAATGGAAATCGATCACATCTTGGACTTGCACATTTACTTTGATTGAGCTTTAAAGAGCCAATTTAGATTCAAAATTATTTATTGGTGCTTAATTTGAGGTGTAAAACCCCATTTAGATTCTATCTAGAGATAGTGGATTCTTTCTTTGCATAAAATTTGATTAATTGAGATAGCTACTTAACTAGACTCGAGTAGAGCTAGGGGAGAAATATTTGTTTACGTTTTCAAGAATTAGGTGAATCATTTAGGTTCCAATGCATATATGATTTTACCCATAAATGAATTCTCATGAGACTAAGTTGTAATGGTCCATTTGAATATCAATTAGTTTCCCATTCCTTAAATCCTTTTGATCCCATGCTTGAAAAGACATTTGGCCTTGTCCTTTTTCTATTTGTCCTTTATTTTTACTAAAATCATTTTGATATTATTATTGTGTATTATTTGTTTGGATTTAAACTAATAGCTTGTAATTATTTATCTTTTCGATTGCCGACATATTGTTTTTTGTTGGATTCGACCTTGACGTGATATGTTAGGCTGTTATATTTTTAATAATTGCTTACTCGTTGAATGGTTTTACGAGTAATTAGAGTGTTATCATTGTGCCAATGTAAAGTGTTAGTGTGAAAGATATTTTTTCTTATAAAGAGGTTCTAGTTTCGGTTTAAATTCTGGATCATGACGTTCAGAAAATTAGAAATAAAGAAGTTGATTCCGTGCAATTCACTTGGAGGACTCAGTTGGTAGAGGGTGCTATGATGAGTGGTAGATATACACTCATTTGACGGTTTTTTAGTTCAACAATTAATGTCCTCAATACCTATGTTATTATAATGATATTTGATGTGTTGTCGTAACACCTAGATTAGAGAAAATCTAGAAAATACTCAAACGAGCATGTCAAGATCCTAAAAGTAGACCATGGAACCCTCATTGAAGCCCTAGACGGGCCGTGTAGGGGACCACGGTCTATTTAGGCACTCGTGAGGAGTTCCCAGAACCTGCCGAGAAGGGTGTCCCTCCCACAGACGCCTAGACGGCCCATGGTGAGGTTGACAGGTCGTCCAACGCCTCACCAAGTTACCCACTCAGAAGGGGCTTCTCCCCTAGTCACTGGTCAAGGAACACGGACATCAAAACAGCCCGTGAAGTCATCCATAAAAGGGGTTTATCAGACTTAGATTCAGGGTCAACTTCAAACAAACATATCTTTTAGTACAAAAAAAATTAAGTGTCGCATAACCTAACAAATTAAAGATTTTTGTGTCCTCTTTTCAACTCCACCGAGTTTGCCTAATTCCAATCTTGGAGTAAAAAGTTATGGACGAAATAGTGAAGCCCTGTCAGGCAAAGTATCTTCACGACCCGTTAGACCGGTTGTGGTGCTCTAGATGGCCCGTCTAGGCCTTCCAGTGAGCCAATTCGACATTTTTAATTCAGGGGCTTTTGGGACTTTTCATAACTGTTTTAACTCAATACTACATTGTTTTGCCTTCTACTTAAAGCCCTATATAATGATTTTTATCCCCAAAACCACTCAATTGAATTCATTCTCTCAAATTCTCAAAACAAGATCAAGTCATCCTCTTGAATATTTCTCTCTCTAAGGAAAGAGAAGAAAGCTAGGGTTTCAAGATCAAGTCTTTTAATCCTCCATTGATTTCAAGTTTTTGGCATCAAGGTATGATTGTTTTCACCTATGGAGCTATTTCCTCCATATGGTTTCTAAATTCTCCAATTTACAAATTAGAAATCTCCGATTGAAGTTAGGGTTTTCTTCCATGTCATGGGTTCTTTTCAATGTTGGTCTAATTGACTGTTTTATGTATTATTATGCATGAATTAAGATAATTCCCATGAACCCATTCTTAACCCATGTTTTCTAGATTATGGTGATTGAAAGTGGGTTTTGAACTATGGAAGAGGATTTTATGAAGATATTCATGTTCTTATGAAATTGATGAAAATGATCTAAGTTGCTTTGAGGGTAAAACATAAATGTTGTTGTTGTTGATTATTGTCAAAGAATTTCTCACATATTACTCAATACATGAATGTCAATGGTATTTCTCACATAAAGGATTATGAGAGTTGTAAGGATTTCTCAACTAAACTATTAATCAAGTTTTAGGGGTTATTCTAATGGTAAGACAAGAGGCGATTATCCATGTCCCCATAGTAAAAGATAAAAGGCGATTACCCATGTCCCTTAAGGATAAGATGAATATGATTGATGGCTATTCCGTGGGAATTATGCTTAGTACAGAGTGGAAAAGTGGAGATTAACCCTGTCTCATAAACTGTGTGCCATCATAGGTTGTCTTAGATAGAAATTAGCTAGTGGATCCACTTAAGCTAGAAGTTCATGGTTCCTACCTTGGCAAGTCAGGACACCTCTCTTTGATGTGACGTAGACATCGGATTCCATGTTATTGCTCACATGGTATCTATGTCGGTTAAGGCAAATTTCCCATAACAATATTGACGAACCAAGGTTACTTTCTAAAAGTATCGCACATGTGTTCGAGGATGATTTTACTTGCATTGACCATGATTATGATTATACTTTGAATCTCTTATCTTATGTTTTAACTTGGTCTTTGCATATCATGAAAATGTCCTTATAGAATGACTTTGTAACTTTGATGTATTGATATCATACTTGATACATTATTGTACTAACGCATACTCTTTCCTACATTCATCTAAAAATTTAGGGTCAGATGCTCTGATTGTGCATCCTCATGGATAGAGATCACTTTGGTAGTCTTGAGTAGTGATGAGTCTTCCTGTTCTGAACACCGAACCTTTTATTGCTTTTCGTCCTTACTTTTCTGATGTTGTATGTGATGCCAGGGTTAGGTCTCGATCACTCTTGATGTAATATATGGATTTGAGACTATGTAGACTTTTACTTCATTTTCAAAACACTCTTGATGATATGAATTGTATTTTAAAATCTCATGATTTTCTATTATCTTGTTTATGATGCTAAGTGGCTTGTGTTGGGCCTCTCGGGGTCACATACGTCATGTTACACCTAGGGTATATTTTTGGTCGTAACAGTTGCAGCTATGAAGGCTAATGGACAAGGCAAGGATTAATACATGAAAGAGAGGCCAGAAATATTGAAAGGAGTGCAAACTTCCAACTGATACTTGATTTGCCTTGAACTTATGGTACATTCAACGGCCAAAAAATAGCATTATTTCAAGTATCCGAGCATGTTTTTGTTGATATGATGCATTTTGTGTAATATGCATAAAAAGAGGTTTTGAAACTAATTGAAGGAGAAAAGCCTAAACTTGAAATGGAGTGGCTGATGACGGATGCTCATACGAGCCTTGAATCCCTATACAGTCCGTGAACCCAGCCCTGAAGATAGCTTAAAAGAATAAAAAAACAAGTGCATGACAACGAGACCTTGTACTGTCCGTGGTGACCTCTGTGATAAGGCTAGGAGTCTGTGAAGCTTCAGACTCAATCAAGTCGAAATCCAAATCTAAGGGACAGTTGAACGAGACCTCATACAAGCCATAGAGACCTATATAGTCCATATTGAGGTTCTTGGGAAGATGAGATTAAAGTTGAACAAAGTGTTCTAAATGAAAGAATCAAGAGGGATTAACAGACTACTAAAAGAGTCACGGGTCGTTTACCCTGCAGTAAATGAAGTCAACTCAAACACTTTTCTTCTTCGAGTGGGATTTATCTCTAAGACAAAAAATAGTTACATAGTGTTTGATTATTTATTATTCACGTTTTGAGACAAGTTTCTATCGACAAAGACGATAGCTTTCTTGCTTTTACTTATCTTTGGATAATCGATCAACGTTTTGATCTTAAATTTCAATTCTGAATTGAATCTGGGTGAATTTTATTATCTTATATGTTTTACTTCTAATTCTTCATCAATGTTCACTACTTTTTTGTTGAAAATATGAGTAACTAAACACCACAACCAGGGTTGTGGGAACCGTGACTAGGTAGCAACCGCAGGATTAACCACAAATGATTGTCGATTGATGTCTTGCATGTTTCGTTTCTATTTTCAGTTTTATTATTTTCTTATGAGGGAACGTGTTAGAACCTACCTCTATTCATTAATTGCTAGAGAGAGAATGGTATGATTAGGAAAATCTTGAAATGAATGAATTTCATATTCTATAAACTCATTTTGAAGATTTGAGCCTAAGAGGGGATAGTTTTCTAAAGGAGAAAGTAAGGGTTAATAATGCAGACACCCTAAGATCGAGAAGAGAGGAGTGATATTCACCTGATAGGGCTGACAAGCGTTTAGGTATTCTTAGCTTGCTAATAATGCATACCTCGCATCGAATGACCGTTATTTATGTGAAATCTTAGTTATATTCCAACATTAATGGGGAACACAATCCTGGTCGCTTCCATTTTAAAAATCAAAACTTTGAGAATATCTTTTGTTACTTTTAATATTAGATTCTAGTTACTCTTTGTTATTTAAACACTAAATCAAATCCAATATTTACTTTATGCAATTTTTATTTCTTGATATATCAACAACAACTGAATATAAGAGCTAGTAGACTTGTTTCTTCTATATTCCCTATGTGATCGACCTCAACTCTTGTGGAGTTCTATAATTGACGTCGACCATTTTATACTTCTTAAGTGAAGTGTAAGTTTGGACATATCAAATTTTTGCACCGCTACTGGGGACTTCGGTTTAGAAATATTCTACTAGAGACTATTTCAGTTTGTAGTGGTATTTCCTAATTGTACTTCTTGTTTCTTGTTTGTGTCTTCCACGGGTAAACCTCAATATTGCATGCCAAGTATATGAAGTAAGGGAGAACCTTTGATTCCTTACGATCCTAAGATTGCATAATTTATTTGGAGAATAATGATTGCTCAAGACCTTGAAACACAGACATTGAGGTAAGAGGCGGATGACGAGGAAAGAGGTTCCAACAACTACGAAATCAAAAGATGAAGAATAGAGTTGGCCCCACTGCAATAACTATAAGCCCCAAAAGGTCGAGGACAACAACAGGTGAACATAACTATTAATGATGATGACTAAGATATGGATGGGGTTGGAGAAATTTGAGCTATAGTGTTCCCATCATGCCTCCAGGAGTTAAATCCACCATCACCATTATGATTCAATTATTGAACCTGAAAGGGTTATTTAGAGGAACAGTTGGTAAGGACACTAATCAACATTTGGTGAACTTTGTGGGAACCTGTAAGTCAGTTGAGATTCCTAGGGTCAGTAAAATAAAAATGCGATTGAGGTTATTTCCACTGTCCCTAATGAGAGAAGAAAAAAATTGGCTCAACGAGTTACCTCATGACTCGATCACTAATTGGGTGGAGTTTAAAGAGGCTTTCCTGGAATGATTTTTCCTAGAAGCGAAGGAGCTGCAGCTACAACATGAGATAGGTGCTCACAAGCAATTACCAGGGAAGGAACTGTTTGACACATGGTGGAGCTTTAGCCATAAGCTTAAAAGATGCCTGAACCATAACCGCATACACAGGCACCTGAAGTAGGTATTCTACAGATCACTAAACTTTATGACCAAGCCAGTGGTTGATGCTATGTATAGAGGGACTTTTATGAGAAAGCTTTTCCCTAAGGCTAAAACTATTATGGATAAAATTTCAAAGAATAAAAAGGCATGGCACACTAGGGACTCAGATATTGGTGACCTTGGGCTTACATTTGAATTGTTAGTCGAGAAACGAAAGAGAGAAGAAGAGTGTGACCATGACATTTCTCACGTGAAAACAAAGATTGATCTGCTAACCAAACACCTTCTATTTGGAAGTGCTGAAAAAGTAAATGTTGTTAGAGCCGCAAGTTAGCATGATGAATATGAGCCTCACTTCGATGAAGAGGATAAGTATATGAACAAACAAAGGGGTTTTGGGAATTATAACTCGGGAAATCAAAGTTGTAACTCTAGGAATCAAGGTCAAAATTTTCAAAGGGACGGCTATTTTGACAGGTCAGGAAATCGAGAACAAGGTAACTCGAATAATAGGGAAGGCTACAAGAATGATCGAAGTGGTGTTTACATCCCTCCTAGAAACAGTGATAGAGTTGGTAATGGGTCTGGAAACTCCAAGATAGAGGACATGTTAGCAGGAGTACTTCAAAGGGTTGAATATACACACTCAGGAGTTTAAGATATGAAAAATTACTTCTCTAATATTAGTTTGCTGGTAGACTCACATTCTACATCCATCAGGCAGTTAGAGCAGCAATTTGGCCAGTTGTCTGCATCACTAAAGAAGAGAAAGAATTGTTCTCTTCCCATGGACACCATTCAAAATGAAAAGTAGGATGGTCATTGTATGGCTATTACAACTAGGAGTGGGAAATCACTTTTGATACCTATACTTGCAAGTATTGAGCAGGAGATAGATGTTTCATCTAATGAGGACAATCAAGGTGAGAACGAAGTTGGTGTAATAGCACCAGTTAATGTGGTAGAACCTGAAGAAGTTGAAATTAGCCCTTATGTTGTTGAAAGGACTAACGATGAAGATGAGTCAACCATGGGAGCTTCAGAACATGTCCAAGAAATACCTAAGCCACATCAACCATTTCCACACAAGTTGAAAAATAAGGCTGAAGAAGGTAAATTCGTCAAATTCTTATCCATGCTTCAAAAACTTTCTGTTAACATTTCTTTAGTAGAAGCTTTGGAACAAATGGCAGGATACGCAAAATTTATGAAGGATTTGTTTACAAAAAAGAGGTTGGTGAATTTTGAGGAAGAAGGAAAGTTGCACCATTATAGCACTATTGCTATAAGGTCACTTGTGCAGAAGAAAGAGTACCCTGTAGCTTTCACTATCCCATGAACAATTTGGTCTATAAATTTTGCTAAGGCATCGTGTGACTTGGGAGACGATACTAACCTCATGCTAGTGACCACTTATAAACAGTTGGGTTTGGGAGATTGATGAGTCGGGGATTTGACTCATTTAGGGCTTAATATTCAAAGATTTGGTGTCCTAAATGCTTATTTTATGCTCGTAACTGATGTTAAAATGTTGATTTGCAACAATAATGGCAAAAGAGCAAGGCAAGGGCATTACAAGGCAAAAAGGAGTGAAAAAGCTAAAAAAGTTGAAGGAAAGCAAAGTTGGTACTCGCCGAGTGGACCTTCAGCTCACCTAAAGTTCCAGCAGGCCAGCCCATGGACAATACAAACTTGGCGATAGGATAAGCATTTTGGTGAGTCGCCGAAAGTGTTTGGAGAAGCCAATGTAGCTCGCGAAATGTTATAGACAGAGGTGGTGTAAGGCCATGTCAAGAAGGCGAGAAGAGGAGAACTCGGCGATTCGCCGACTTAGTCGGCGAACCCGACCTACTTTGCCAAAAGTTACAGAGAAATTGGTGAAAAGCCAAGTCAAGAAGGCGATTAAAGGGGGCACTCGGCGTATCACTGACATGGTCAGTGAAGCCTGACTTACTTCGCCAAGTGACTCCGATACTGAAATTTTGGAAACGTATAAATGCAATTTTAAAAAGAAAAAAAAGGAGTTCGCACATTGTCCAGTTCTGGGGTTTTGATCTTCAACATTCTAAACATTGTTTTTACACTTTTTGAGTAGATATTTAGAGTTTGTTTTTTTTTAGCTTCAATTTGAGTACTTGGAGACTTGTGGATTATTGTCCAACTTGATGGAAAACTTTATTGGTAACGATTTCTTGTTCTTTATTATGTTTGGCTAAAACCCCCATTCTTGGGGGTGTGATTATGTAGTTGAATGTTTCAATTAGGTTATGGGTGTTAATATTTACTGATTTTATCATTGATTTGAAGTGGGTTCAATTAATAGTTTGTGTTTTAATTGAAGAATTGTAGTTGCAAATGCAATTATAGTTTAGTATTCTAAGCTTCTTTGAGAAAGAAGTATTAGAAACAAAATTATTAGTTGATGATTGCACTGATTGTATTGTTACGGATTTAGCTTGAGAAAGTGCGTCTGGATGCAATCCTATAAATCTAGCTTGAAAAAGTAGATTGATTAAGGTATTGGGTTATTAATATGTGTTTTGATTGTCGAGGTTCGAAAGAACTCACTTGATTCGTAATAGTTGACTGAGAAATGACTATTGCACCCAAAGCTTAGCCTACCCACTAAGGTTCAATGACTTTTAGTAAATAATAATCACCCATTTGGAGAAAATGGCATTCAATTTATCACACTCCCAAGAAACCCTCTCTACTTGGTTACTCCCGGTTATTTGTAGTTGTTA